>KZ807345.1:210409-226213 GCA_000696205.2 Oncopeltus fasciatus | reverse complement strand
ATATATATAATCACATGTGGGCAGCAAATAGGACTTTGCAAAATAATTGCCCTGTAAAGAGCACAAAGAGCCCAACCCAAGTGATACTTGGTTCCTCTGATAGAGTTATAAGAAATGTACTGGTTGCTAGGATTAAGTGAGACCCACTTAGGTTCCAATATGAAACTTTTAATCTAAGAAAATTTGATGTATTTACTATTTCAAAAGTATATTTATGATTATATTTTTAAAGTTATAAAATAACTTTTAATTGAACTACTACTAGTTTTATTTGAAACAATTTGTTATTGTAAGGTTGTTAATTAGGAAATTCCATAGTGAGAATTATTGTTCTAGTACTGACCTAGGCAAATAGAAATCATCCTTTAGATTAATCCTATTCTTGTTGATTATTTAGCTGCAGTAATATTGTTAGTCTTTGTCAGGAATAGCTCATTGTTAGTTTCTTGAAATTGTCAACTGCAGGTTGTAGGGTAGATATTCGATGGCTTTTTACAAATTAAATAAATTGAAAACTCGATAATATTCTCATTATTGTTAGTTTATGATTAATGAGAAAAAAAAAGTAGAACATTATGATGCAGTAGTAGATGTTCTTTTGTTAGGGTTCAGTCAAGGTAGACCAAAAAATACAATTTTAAAAAAATGTGAACTTTTTATTATCTGCCAATGTTTCGGCTAACATTATAAGCCATCTTCAGGACTCTCATGAAGGCGAGAGGGGTTTCACCTTGAATCCATATTCAAGACTGCTGTCAAGAATATGGGTTCCAGATGACACGACGTCCCCTCTCGCCTTTATGATAGCCCTGAAGATGAATTACAATGTAAGCCGAAACATTGGCAGATAATTAAAAATTATTATTTTTTAAAAATTGTATATTTTGATCTACCTTGACTGAATCCCAACAAAAAAAAAAAAAAAAAAATCTACTAGTGGTCTCTAAGGTCAAACACTCTCTATATGATGTAATAATTCATTGTTTAACTTTTATATTCTTTTAATTAAGTTATTGAAGGTTGGACATGTGAAATTCGACCCCCCCCCCTCTCTTTCTCTCCCCAGCAAGCTGATCTTTTCTCCTCACTTTTATTTTTTGAAGATT
The DNA here is from genome assembly GCA_000696205.2 of Oncopeltus fasciatus. NCBI lineage: Eukaryota > Metazoa > Arthropoda > Insecta > Hemiptera > Lygaeidae > Oncopeltus > Oncopeltus fasciatus. The sequence continues at coordinate 225,107 of KZ807345.1, read as the reverse complement.
AATTTAATCAAATACTCTCTCTTCCATCAATGTTTCATTAAACCTAGAAACAAAGAAATCTGGTTAGTTTACGCTGCATGAAGCGGTGGTGCTGCACCTTCTTGAAGGATTTTTTAATTGCATGTTAGTTCTATTGCTTGGATGTATTGACTCTTGATATAAATGCTTTGTTTCTTTTCAGCTGAAGCTAGGCCAGAGATTATCAGACAAGGAAATAGTGTCTTCAATTACCTCAAATGAAAAACAACATGTCTCAGGATCTCAAGCTCTTTTAGAAGTTGCTGTCAAGTCTGGGCTTTCTCTACTTTTTGCTCTATTGAAACAGAGTTGGCACTACTCTCAATTACCAGGTTTGCCAATTTATTAATTAGTATTGGTAAATTCTGAATGAATTTATCTATTTAGGTTGTTTTCATGACAGGTTTTTTGACTAGTACCACAATCAAGTGTGATTAAAAATAGTTTTTTTTTTTATTAGCCAGCATATTTTATTTAATGGAATGGAACTCAACTTAGTTTTTAAATATTAATTTGGTTGATTTATTATCCCACATTAATTTTAAACAATTAATGAGAGGGAATAGAATAAAAAAATAATAAACCACAACTAAATTAATATTTATAAATGAAAATTAAAAAAGTAAATGACGAGAGTCGATAAATAGCTGGACAATATCAGCTCCTTCGAGCATAAGACAACGTATTTGTCTTTCTCGTGGGTTAGGCTCTTGCTAGTGTGTTGGGACTTTAATAAGTTATTTAGCTCGTCCCGGTTATGTAATGGAAACATACCGGCCCGGAAAGTAGGAGATTACCAACGTTAGTAAGATATATGAGTTGACTTACAACTCTTAATTATTTTTATCAGAAAACAGTATTAAACATAATTGTTATATTAACAAGTTTAAACTAGCTTTGACATCATAATTGTGGTTGAATCAATTGAAATCATAGTGTGAATCAATAAAATCTCAGCAAGAATAAAAACAAAAAACAACAAAGCATTATTACTGTAATATACACTATGGTGTTAACGTCTATTTTTCAGGAGCCCCTCAAGAGATCAATCTTTGTAGTGAAGTCTTGAGAACTGCTTTAGATGTTGTCAATGGGCTTCCAGTACTCACACTTGCAAATCAGAATCAGATTTCTATTCTTGGTTCTGAAACTCTTACTCAAGTTTGCCAATTTCTCACTGCTACTGCTGACCCTAGTTCTGGGGCTACAAAAACTGGTAAGTTTTATCAAATCATAATTGAATTTTTTTTTTTTTTTAAAGCTAAACTGATTTTAATAAATACTTTCATGATTAATTTTCAGACAGGAATCTGTGTTGTGAACTGTTGTTGGCACTTGCAGTACAAAGGGGCTCTCTTCCACATTTGCTTGAATGGATAACTATGGCTCTTAAGTGCTCTGGTCCTGAGAGTTACATTGATAAGTCTTTTTTTTACAAAATCCTAATAAATATGCAATCTCCTTCTATGCCAAAATTAGATCACTCCATGACTTCTATCCCACTTCATAAAGCTGCCATGTTCATAATGCAAGGGGTAAGTTCATTAATGGCTTTTGCTATCTCAGTATTTATTTTGGTTAATAGTCTTTTTATAAAATGTAAAGGAATTTTTTTGTTGTTCCTATACAAAATATCTTTGTAATAAATAATTTTTGGGACTCTGTTTATGGTTTATAATATTCAACAAATATACTCTCCTACATCACATGTATTTACATTCCTCATTTTGTGTGAATAAGGTAACGTGGTAGTTAAGAAATAGGTTTACTTAATGGTAAGTTATATGTTTTTACATTGACATCTTACACTCTTAGAATTTGGTCCCACCAGGTTGTCTTTTTCTGTACCTGATTCTCTTTTCAGTTATATGGCATGTATCTTTTACTCTTTACATATTGTCAATATATTATATTATTTTTAAAATTATATTCTGAAGTGTAGGATATATGTAGTCTTATGTTCATCTCAGGATTACTCCACTTTCCATGTGACCTTTCATTTCCACACATCTGGTTTTTCCTCAAATTCTCTTAGGCATGCAGAAAAGTCATGGAGTAAGACTATAAATGTAAAATATGAATATTTTGCTGTTAGTATTCATTGAGCTGGTTCATTTAGCTTCCATTGTTAAAAACTTTTACTTAAATAAAGAAGTGAAGTACTTACGAGGAGTCACTTTTAGGTTTCAGTAAAATTTGTATTCTCTTTTTAAGTAGAATTGCATTTGAAAATTCAAATAGAGCTAAAGTTTATTGTCTAAAGAAATCTCAAATTACGTCTGTAATAGCCTTCACTCATGTGAAGAGCATTACAATTTTTTTTTCTACTTGTAATTTGCTCATATTTAATTTTTTATAAAATTTAAAATATTGTTTTTAAAAAAATTTTTTTGGATGATGTCTGATAATTTTTACTTGGTTCCAGACCTTTTAAGTTAGACACTTCTCTGTTGCTGAAGACCTAGTGAATATGTTGTGCCTATGTGGTGTTTGTTCTGCTAAGTGATATATCATTATTGATTTGATAATGATGGTAATTTATGTGCCCTAAATTTCATCCCAATTTTTGAAATTTAAAAGGCACATTTAGGACCAGTTGTGAATTGTGATTGTAGAATCCAGCACTGTTCAGTTTTCCAATTTGAAAATAACTTGTGTGATAGTTATAATTATTTCAGGTATTCAAGGAGCTCACTTGAGATCCATTTAAAAATATTTTGTGAGTTTTGTTTATAAAGTAATTTTAAAGAATTGGTATATATAGATAACTATTCAATTTATTATAAAAAAAAAATTTAATATCCAACTACGTCTTATCAGTTATTTTATATGATAGTCTTTCCTAAAGAACTAAAATTTAAATTGTCATGTCAAAATTAAACTAATTTTAATTATACTCAAAATTATGTTTAAGCTTGTAATCAGAAATGTTTTAATATTAGTAATACAATATCAATAGGCTTTTATTTTATAAATCACTTTAAAATAAAAATATAATAATATGTGTCATGGTCAAAATTTAATTATTTCCCCATACCCCTCATACATAAATTATATATATTCTAGCTTTATGGAAATGTAGATAGAGATCACTGAACTTACTATACAACTTTGTTAATTAAATATCTCCAATATTTTGCCTATAATATAATATAAAACTATATTTTTAATACCAGGGAGCTTTCCCATATTCATCATATGCATAATAATAATTTGTCAGTTCATTTTGGATCACATTTTTATTAGAAATAAGACATTAACCAATAAGTATATAACATACTGAAAAATAAATAAAGAACTATAGTATATACAATCAGGTGTATTATGGCTCTTTATTTATCTTTTTTCATAATTTGTTTTATGCAAGTATGAGTTAGTGAATTTGAATAATTCAAGCTTAAGGCCATTGAAAACGAAAGGAAAGACAATTATTAATTAAACTCTTAAACTATTTTCAATATATAAAGCATTTCTGCTAAAATTGCATCAGTTAATTTTAAAATGTTTAATAAATGAGTTATTTGACTTGCACATTTCTCTAATATAGAATTAAGAGGTACTTGAATGGATCATGGGATCCAATCAACTTCTTAGGAATGTTTTTATAGACAATGAATATATGCATAGTGTCATGGGTGTTTATGGTAGGGTTTTATTATATCCTCATAATTTATAAACTACATGGTCCTTTTGTATACTCAATTAGCTTCCATTTGCTCTAAATTGACATAATAAATGTTTCAGGTTGTGAATTTAGCACGTGATTATAAAATGGGTTGGGGATCACACTCAAGAGAACCAAGTCAAAATGAACAAGATAAGTGTGAAGTCTTTGTTTGGGGGAGTAATTCATCACATCAACTTGCTGAAGAAGAGACTGAAAAAATTCCATTCCCTAAGCAATCTACTTCATTTATGAATATTCGACAAGTCAGTTCTTTTGTTTTATCTTAATGCATGTTTCAGTTTATGAATTCAATAAGCCACTACTTTATTAAAATTAATTGCAGATTGAAGCTGGCCAGTATTGCACTTTTGTAGTTCATAATAATGGAGAGGTGACTGCTTGTGGTAAAGGTAATTATGGTCGCCTCGGCTTGGGGGATTCTGAGGACCAGCCTTCACTTAAGAGAGTTGTATTTGATTCAAGAATCAGACAAATTTCTTCTTCTAAAGGGAGTGATGGCCATTCGTTAGCTTTGTCAGAAGATGGAAATGTTTACAGTTGGGGTGATGGTAAGGTTTTATTTAATGAACTTAATTTTTTTATTTGTAATACACTTATAACAAGCTGTGTTTTAAGTTATTGAAGTAAAATGTTTACCAAATCAAATGTATTTTGTTCACTTTCTGATATAAATACAGAGTAAACATTTAGATCTCACCTTCCAATACATCTTTATTTTTGGTGCATTACTTATAATCTATGATAAGGAGTTTGGTAATAAATATTATTTATTTTTTAATGTATATTTGCTAAATTTATCTTAAAATTTAATTTTGTTTTATTTATTGAATTCTTAATATTTAAAATCTAATCATCATTAATACATGATCATTAAAATTTTGGCCATGTATTTATGCCCTTGTAGATCCCAATATATCTAGTTGGCCTAAGCATTTGAATTTTATTAAATATATGAGTATTGTAAAAAGTTTTATTTTGACAATTTATGTTTGCCTTAAGGTGATTATGGAAAACTGGGTCATGGGAATTCAACTACTCAGCGCCAACCAAAGATGATAGGAGGTCGGGGATGGATGGGTATCATTAATATAAGTGCTGGCTTTCGTCACAGTGCTGCTGTAACTGCAAATGGCTATCTTTATACTTGGGGGGAAGGAGAACATGGAAGATTAGGTATGTTATATATTTTTATTGTTTTTCTTTGTAAAGGAAGAATATATAACCATTATTCATTTTGTATAATGATAATTATTTTATTATTTTTTTTTTTTTTTTTGAGAAATGCTATTGTAAATACAATTTTATAACATTTATGTTTTATAATGCTTTTGCATATACCAAAATGCTAAATAAAGGAGCTATTTAGGAATTCAAGTAGGAGGGTTGAGGAGGCTTTGATCTGGAATGAGAATTAATAAAGTCTTCACTACTTTTCAAACCTTAACAGCTGTAGCTTAATTACCTTTATCCAGTCCAGTCTGGATAAGGGAGTCTCCCTTAGTTGCTTTTTATGAAACACAAGAATACATTTTGGCTTTTCTTCTACTTGGATCAGACTACGAGAGAGCTTATTTAATAATTAAATACTAAGAATTAAATACTACTAGCTTATAATACTAAGAGAGAGCTTATTTGTTCATTAAAATGAAAAGTTTAATTTGTAGTGTATCGATTGCTTATCACTAAATGCCAATTAATTGACTAATTTATTAATTGATCAATCATGTGACTGAATAGCTTTTTATGATTGCTGGAAGAAGACCAAAAGGATTCTCAGCATTCTGATAAAGCCCTGGAAGTAATCATGCAAGAGGCACCATTGTCAAAAGAGGAACATCAGTCACTTGGTTGCAGTACATTTGTCTGCCAGATACAACAAGGTGTGGTAGATGATTGAGAAAGAAATTACAATTCTATGACTCAGTCGCTTATTATTAATTAATCATAAAATGTGTTTAAAAATAGTTTTGATCATCAGTTGTGTGGATTTTTTGTTCTTTGAAAAATTTTAAGCCTTTATTTATTTAATTATTCATTTTTAGGGCATGGAGATACCATGAGCCATAATGTACCAACTCTAGTCCCTGATTTGTGTGGAGTTGGTTCAGTTTCTTGTGGGAACACTCATACACTTGCATTATCTACAGATGGCAAAACTGTATGGTCATTTGGTTCTGGAGAAGGTGGTAAACTAGGTCATGGAGACACAGTCAATGTTTCAAAGCCTAAAGTTATAGATGCTCTTGTAGGACTGTACTTGAGAAAAGTTCTTGCTGGAAGCTACTTTTCCATTGCTCTCACTTGCAATGGCTCAGTAAGTTTTATTTTACTAAAATCCAAAAGTGACAAAAATTAAATGTGAACAGAAATAGTGTAATAGACTAATAGGAAAAAGGTATCATACATTTCCATTTTAAAATATTTAAACATATGAAAGTAACATTCTAGCAATAAAAGACCTTTCTTGGCCTGTGACTTCATCACTCGGAGAGTATTATTTATTTATTAAACTAATATTGTAAAGACTTGCACAAACAATATTATCTGAGTAATGATTATATATGTGTATGCATGCATTTGTGTGTGTGCACTCTTCAACAGTATTTTTCGCTCTGTGAATGTGAATGATAAAAAAAACCTGATAGACCTTACTAAACCTGACAGAGCTATACCAAAAAATAAAGGCACATTCTCTTATCCCAGTAGAACAAAATAAGCATGGCTTCAGGTGATCCGTTAACCTATCTGTACTCTGTTATTAATCTGTTATATTCCTTGAAAGTGGAAGTCCAGTGTCCATAAACAGTCACCTATCTCCATACATTCCAGTGTAGGCCTAAGTATTTAATGCAGCCATAGGTTTGTCTTTCTGGATATATGGTATGTTACTTGAGAGAGAAATACTGTTGAAAAAAATAAATAGTTTTGACGGAAAAAAACTAATAAAAATGAATTATCTGAAGAGGCTAGTAATAATTCATTATGCCTAAATTTGTCAGGGACTGGAGGGAGAAGCCATCTTTAGCATAAAAATATTTATAAATGTGTAGGTGGAGCTAAAGAGGGTGGAAACTATGGAAAGATAATATAAACAATACATGTTTGCACTAAGTGCGATTAATGTTATTGAAACACTACTAGAAAATTAGTGTTTTCTTTGGGATAATCAATCCGATTAATTTTATGTAATTTTTACAATTATTTTCAAATTTATTTATTTTATTAAGCTTTATTTAAATTCTTTAGTTTTTACTTTTTGAACATTAATATTCGTATACTAGTTAGATTACTAAATTATGCACTTAGAAATTAACACTTTTGACTTTTGAAGATGAATACTAAATCTAATGTTTTTTGTTTACTACCAATTTTTAAGTAAAATATTTTTATGGAAAAACTATTATTTAGTTTATTGATTTATTAATTTAAAAGAATTATATTAGTTAGGTTTTTTTTTTTTTTGTTTTTTTACTTATTTGAATTATTTTTCAGACTAGTATTTTATTGACAACTTTTACTATTTTTAGGTTCTTGCCTGGGGATCAGGCCCTTGTTTAGGCACTGGTAGTTCTGAATCAACTCGGCTGATCCCTATGCCTATTGAAGATCTTGCTTCGATACATATTGTGGATATAGCTGTTGGGGACACATATGTTTTGGCTCTTACTCATTACTCTGTGCTTTTTGCTTGGGGTAATAATACAATGGGGCAATGTGGGCTTGGCTACCTCGCTACTATCACCAGACCAAGAAAAATTTCTAGCCTTGAAACTGTGTCTATTTGTCAAATATCTGCTGGAACCTCGCATGCCATTGCTTGGACTGCACCCCCAACTGATAGGTAAGCCCCTACTTCCAGGATTAGGAAGACTAAGTTTTTTTAAACAATTCATGAGTGGGAACAGAATAAAAAAATCTATCTGTCCTCGCCAGGAATCGAACCTGGATCTCCTGCTATCCGGGCCGGTATGCTGACCGTTACACCACAAGGACTAGCTAGATATCTCATTAAATTCTCTCTACATTAGCGAGAGCCTAACTTACGAGAAAGACGAGAACTTCGTTTTAAACTCGAAGTAGCTGACATTGTCATACATTTTGTTGGCTCTCGTCATTTACTTTATTAAATTTTAATTTTTAAACATTTTATTTTGGTTGTNCACAACTGCCACGCATTCCCAGAAGGTAAGTGCTCTAAATTTTTGGGTTTTTCGCTTGGCCGAGTTGGAGACCTTTAATTTCAGGGCCGCTTTGGAGGAAGGACTGCAGGTGAGAGCGAGGACCGAGCTGCTTGCTGAAACTACATTGTAAGTTGTGATTTGTTACCTATTATTTTCAATTTTTTCTTTCTTTTTCTTTTATTTTTAATATTCAATATTTATTCTTTATTAGTCACATTCGAACCAGCGAAAATGCCACCACATACCTCTTTTCACCAATTTGATTATCTATCTCTAACTGTGGATTATCTTCAGTAAATAATAATTTTTTAAAACAATTCTAAGGTTTTATAAAACAAAATCAATTAATAAAAACAGTTAATCATAGTTGAACTGTGATAGATAGCCTTGGGTTTTTGTTTCAGACAAGCAGTGGCCTGGCATTGTCCCTTTTGCATTGAACTCCGCGAAGAAACTTTTGCTTTGCTTCTTAAATTTTTAGAGAAATACTGTTCAAGTTTTGATGGAAATATACAAGAGCCGTTTTCAAGTAAACAGTGAGTTAAACCAATCATTGTTTGATCATCATGTTTTTTAATATATATGCCTAAAAATACTTTAAAAACATACTTTTCTAGGGAGCATGAAGAATTTGCCATTTTATGTTTACGATTATTATGTGCGCACTTGTCATTGTCGCACATTGCAGGATCTGAAACATCTGTGATATTTGGAGCTCAAGCTGACCCACTTAGAAGGTATCTTTTTAGGTATGTATTATTTGCATTAAATTGTCTGTGACTTACTAAAGAGTGTTATAAGTTTGTTTTATTAATGTTGAGTATGTACAAGTAATTATGAGGCTATTTTACATGTTTCTATCTGTTACTCTATAAGTATTTTGATTTTTTTAAAACCAAGTCTGTCAAGCACAAATTTATTTACTTGAAATTTAGATGTTATAATTTGGAGAAACAAGATCATCAATATCATTTTTATTGAATGAATACGACAATAAGTTTAATAGTAGCATTCTATTAATAAGGCTTAGTCGCTATCATGACTTCTTCTTACTTGTAATCTGAACTTATCTGATTCTGGTAAAAGAATTTTAAGAATCTGGAAAAGTGTTAATTGTATTTTTATAAAATTTAATGCATTTTATGTCTGAAAATAAATTATATATTAAAATAAATAAAAAGTAAGGAAAGTTAATCATTCCTTGGGAGGGGGGCAATGGTAATTACTTTTAATTACCAAATAGGCATGGTCAATAAATTTTTCAAGTGTGAGCTGAGCTTCAAATTTTTATTTCTGAATTAGTTATCTTTCTATTTATCTTGGGTTTAGAGAGAAAAGGATATATTTTTTTTTAATGAACTGAACCATATGCTTTGGACAGAATTTGCCAGATAAAGTTTCCCAAACTGCATCTTTTTGCATAAAGACGTGTTTTCTTAGATTGAAAGAGACTCCCTAAACAATTAATGAGAGGGAATAGAATAAAAATTCTATTCCCTCTCATTAATTGTTTAAAATTTATGTGGGATAATAAACCACAACCAAATAAATATTTATAAAGAGACTCCCTAATGGTTTGTTTAACATCTGGCATGACTTAATAGATGTACTATTCTGCCAAAGTGCCTTGCTTCCATTACATTTTTCCCCCTTGAATGCCAGTTTTTTGGACAAACCCTTAAAAAAAAAGTCCAATCTCACTAGTGTTAAAACATTTCAAGAGTCGTACTACTCTATTTATGGTTGAACTTTCTCTCCAAATTTATTTTAAAACTTTATTTTTCTTCTTAAAATTAGCTAGTCACCCTTTACTTTACTAAATATGTATTTGTAATTATTTAACTTTTGCTTTACTGTTTTCTTTTAGTATTAGACCACCGAAGGGAATGTTCTGTCCTTTGCATTTCTAGACCCTCTAAAGAAACTTCAATATGGCGAAACTCACCTTTCCTTTTTTGTTTCCTTCATTCACTCAATTTCGTCCCCATGGTTTTATATTTATTTTTCAAAATTGTGTACAGTGGTAAACTTCTGTCTTTCATTCACCCCACTTAATGGTCTCAATAATTAGAATCTACTCAGTGATAATCAAGCACTTGTATTATCACCATCAGACTTAGTGAACCCAGGGGTGTGAGAAAGCGATCGGAAGAAGGAGGAGGTTAACTTATAAGTTGACTTAAATTATAACTTATAAAAGACTATAAGTTAACTTAATAATATTCAGTTACTATAGTAACATATTCTCTTGTGTCGCTTTAGGAATGAAGCTAGAATATTACTTATAATTTTATAAATACAGAGTTTACCAAATTAATTTCTTTATTTTTCAAAGTAATGAGAACTTTTCTGGAGATTGCTGTACTTACTGAGAAATTTTATTACTGAAAGTTTGAAATTTTAGAATGAGCTGTATTCATTTTTCATTATTATGACAAAAGAGGAATTTCTATCTTTTTTTATTATATTGAAAATATTATGTCCATTTTTTGGAAGATTAAGCTAATAATTTATCTATTTATTTATATTTTATAAATTATTGATCAAACTATCATTTATCAAATGAGTCACTTTATTTTGTTAATTTCACCACAAAATGTCAAGCAGTTCCTAATTAGAGTGTAACTGTCATAAAATATAACAAGTTGAATGAGTACTTCCCCAACTTTTCCTTGCCAGACAGTCTTGTGCTAGGCATCTTGCCCTCTCCACCTTTTAAGGTATAATTTGTCGTTTACTCTTATCTATGTCCATCTTTAATGAAATCTGGAAAAATTTTCAGTTTATCCATCTTCCACTCAGCAATCTGATAAAAACTTCATTTTGTACAAGATTTTATGCATTATGATTTTATATTCAGTGTACAGATTTAATAAATAATTATTAAATATTTTTCCTGTATTGAATTGTAATCAACCCTATGTGGTATGTATTAACCATTCAGGTGGTGAATACAACTAAACAAATTTAATTTTATAAAATGAACTGAAACATTTCAGGCTTGTGGATATTGCACTTCCAAAATCAGTTTCAATGGTAGTTACTGAATGCCTCACTGTTGGGGCCTCTTTATTGCTGCCTCCTCTCAGAGAAAGACTTGCGCTTCTTCATTCACTCTTGCCTTATGGATCTCACCTTAGTAAAGGACAGGTATATATATTTATTTATATGCTAATTATATTTTTGTGTTAGTATTTCAATTTGAAAAAATATTACTTTTTATAATATTTGTTAGCGGGCTAATGCTCAACAGTAACTAAATCATGACTATAAATCAAACTGATTTTGATTATGAATCATGACTGAATGTATGATTATAAATCACTTTTTGGGTAAATCAATTTTATCAATTTACTGCTGAGCAGTAGTCTCTCCCCCCCCCATCACCCTATTTGCCCTGATGAAGGCCTGAAAATTAGGTTAAAACATTGGTTAAAATAAAAACTTTTTGTACAATAAATGCAAGGGAATAGAATAAAAAATCTTACTACCTCAGCCGGGACTCGAACCCGGATCTCCTGCTTGCCCGGCTGAGGTAGTAAATTTTTTTTATTCTATTCCCTTAAATTTATTGTATAAAGTTAATGTGGGATTAAATCCACATCAAATACAATACTTAAAAAAACTTTTTTGGTTACAAATTAGTTTCAATTCTTCAATTACCAAGTCCGTATTCCTGACTATCCTCTCCTCAGAAAATTAAATACTTTTATTTATCAAATTAAAAATCTACAGTCTATATTTATGTCTCCAAGATATTTATTTAGGGCATTTGATTTAAATAGTCTAGTATTAAAGATAACTTTCTGTTCTTCTTTCTAAAAGTTTAAAAAAAAAATTAAAAAATAACCCCACAAAATATTTTATTTTAAATATCTACAATTCANGGAAATTTTAAATGATTATTTTATTTTATTTAAATAAATAAATAAAGTCTTATGTTTGAGCTGAGATTGAAGGACATAAATAAATAAATTGATAATAAATGATTGATTAAATGGTCTATTTATGATCATATATTTTCTTCTTTATTATTATTGCTAATTGATTTAAACTACATAGTCAGAGTCTATACAAAAATAAAAAGTATATGTTTGAAATAAAAAATATTGTAAATTTTTTAAATGTAAAAAAAGCTTAATTATGCATTAGATTATTTTATAATTAATTTTTAAATTGTGTAAATTTTTAGACCAATGTGACTTAAATAAATATATATTAGAGATTTTGTTGGGTTTGGGTCTTTAGATATTTAGAAAACGAACCACATGAGTTACATTGTCAACCACTGCCAATATATTGAAGTATGAGGGACTTGGTGAGTCATTGTTAACAGTAGCGGATGGTGCTAAAAGTCTGCAGTTTAAAGTAAGATTTCCTAATTTCTTTCGATCCCAAGCTTTAATAATCACAGTTATATATCTAAATTTATATATCTAATTAAAATTATATCCTTTCTAAGTACCTCTCTAATTTAAAAAATATAGCATCTAGTACTTGTGGTTAAAGGCTTTTTGTAAATGCTCTACATTTGCATCATTTGACAGATAACTTATAAAATAAAAAATATATGCAAATTTTGTTAGGAATAATAATTTCATTTATTTTAATCAAAGCAGTTTGGAGAAGAGGATAAATAGGAATATCAATTTTCTACTAACCTGTTCATCAGACTAAGTTTTTATATAATATTTATGATTTATTTAGGTGTATTAAATTACATATTTCAAAACAATCAAAGCTGAGGGAGTGGCACTTCTGAGCAGGCCTTAATCACAAAAAATATTTTGCTTGGTAGTTGATCAGTCAATTTTTTCTTTTATTTTAGTGATCAAATTAATCGTGATATTTAGTTACTAAAAATTATGAAAAAGAATTAAACTAGGATTTAGTGTACTTCAGAAAAACTAGACTTTTTTTTATTTGTAATAAGATTGGATAAGGTTTTTATTTTGTATGTACTTGTGTTTATATATAGACACACGCACTTAGATACATATAAGCATAGTATACCATGATATAAAATAACATACATTATGAAATCCTTCAACAATATATTATACTTGCTTACAAAATTCTTTACTTGAAGTTAAATGATACATTTTGTTAACAGAAAATGCTATTGAGTATCATAGTCACTAGTCTAGAAGAGAGAAGCCAATTATCTTCTCTAATTGCTTTGAGTGTCATTAAAGAATCTGAGGAAATGGTTGAAAAATCTTCTGATTATATTTTAGTTGAATATTTACTGGAAACACTGGTACAAAATCTTAGCTGGAATTCTGTAAGTGTTACATTTATTTGTATATTCTGCTCTATAATTTTACATAGAAGGTTTAGCTCTTTTTCATTTCATTAATATTCCATCTCTAATTTATTTCAGATGGAAGTTTTAGGCAATATTGAGTTGTGTTTAGAAAATAATGATGAAACAAGTTGGCGTATTGGTCTCCATGGTCCCTGTCACTTGCGAGATTTACTGACCTCACTTCATATCCATTTGTTAGCACATTCTTATTTTGTGGAACCTCTTAAGATGGTATTGAAAATTTAATTTTTTTCTTCCTGTTTGTATATAATATTATTTGTATTTGTTATATATTACAATTTTAAAATGTATGATAAATAATACAGAAACTTAAAGTTTAAATTAATTATTTTAAGAATTTATTTCTAGAATCATAGTATTCATTAAAAACATGGATATTTGTCTATTTGCTTATGATATTTTTGTTTGTTCAATTAGACTCCCCCTTCAACAAAACTGCTTCAAAGCCACATTAAAATATTGTTGCCTATGGCAGGAGAATTGTACAAGAAGATGACTGACATAATAAACAAATTTCCAACTGTCATTGATAAACTTTATGGTTTGTACATTTTTATTACTATTTTTTTTGTCATTTCTTTACTATAATTGGTTATTATTGGTCAATTACCTGTTAATTACACATTTCAGATATATTATACTATTCACTTGGTGGGTTTTTGTTATCTAATTTGATTCATTCTCTCCTACTATTTCCTGTCACATTTGTGCAACCAATGCTTTCTGAATTGATTTCTATATTAGCTCCGTTAGATAAACTCAATAGGCTGTTACCCCTTGAAACTGATGATTCTGGTATGTTAAAGTTTATTTACTCAGTTATTGCACTGGAAGTGAAGTATTATATTAATGTTAATTAAGTATATGTTTTTTTTTTAATTATTAGAAGTGAACACGCCAACTGCAACTGATCCTCAGCCACAGACTTCTTGGCTTTGGGCTATAGATTTAGAGCGAGCTTGTGGACTAGTTATTGGTCAGTGTTTTGGGGGGATGGTAGTTGGGTCTTCACCTTCTGCACATGAAAGAGAAGCTTCTTACTGGATGGATAAACCTCTGCTTTCAAATGGATTGGAAGAGCTTCCCAAGTCTTATGATATACGTAAGTGATTTTTATTATATCTTATCTTCATTAGTGGATTCTAGTAAGATTAGTGGAGTAATTGGTAATCAGTAAATGTCAAAGTAGAGTTCTTCTGGTATTCATAATTTCTTCCATTGAAATGAAATGAAACCACTTGATAGTAAACAGTTATATTTTGTAAAGTTGAATTATTTGTTCTCAAATGCCTGAATACAGCTTTTAGGTAGCTGAATAAAGGAAGAAAGTAATTATTATGAGAGACACCCATGTGTTTTATTATAATAAATTTCTTGTTGTTTCTAAATTCTGTTAAATTGAACTCAATCTTCTTTCTTTTGCATACATATTTAAAAATATATATTATTAATTTTTATGTTTTATATATTTTTATTTGTTTA
>KZ807345.1:190686-206594 GCA_000696205.2 Oncopeltus fasciatus | reverse complement strand
TTACAACTCTCATTCTCTTTTCAGCCCTGAAGAAGCCATCACATGATGTGCGAAAGCTCGGCAAATAAGAACAATTTGACTCGGTCCAACCCGGAAGATGAAATGGTGAATATATCCTATAGAAGTTGGTTAATTTACAGACTCATACTCATTCATACTATAAATACAATTACTTTCATTTCATCCATACTAAAAATATTCATCAAATATTATTATCTGTATGAAATAGAGAAAGAAAGAGAATGAGATATCCAGACTTATACCTTATAATGAGTGCTCCTGCCTTGGTAACTGAAGATGCACTGGATCTTATCAGCAAGAAGTCACTTAGGGATATCTAAATGACTTCCTGCAGATCAGTTGGCTGGTTAAGACATCCAGGATTCTCTGCCTTTTCCAGCTTTATCTCTAGTGCCCCCAGAACACTCATTTGTTTTTTTTTTGCTTTTACTAAAGCAAAATGACTGAATATCCCCCAGTATGTCCCGCCCCCTCTATGTGACTTTTAAATTTGCTATCTTGTGAAATTCGGAAGTGCTCTCGGTAATGTTGCTTCAGCTTTCTACCTCTCTGTCCGATATAAGTACTTGGACAGGACCCACATTGTATTTTGTATGCCCAGACTTTTCATCTGTCGGTATTGGGTCTTTTTAATGGCTAAGGTAGTCTCTGTGGCTCTGACTCTTAGTATACGCTATATCTACATGCATTTTCTTAGCGATTTCCCTATTTTTTTTAGAAAGGGGACACATTAACAACTATTGAGAGTTTTTTTTTTTCTATTTTTCTATTTTTATTCTATTATTTTATTAAACTTTAGTCTTAGTCTTCTATTTAATAATTTATCTAAAAATTTTTGTTGGAATCCATTATTTTGGCTATTTGTTTTGTAAAATTAAGCTCATTTAGGTACGCATCATTAGCTAAATACTGATAGAAGTCAGTCAATGTATTGCCTCCTTTTTTGATGTTGGAATGAGGCTGTGTCTATCTGCCTGGGTAGGTTTATGGAAGAGTTATTTTTTTACAGAAAAGAAAATTCGCCCTACCATGAAACAAGCTTTGACATTTGTCTTTTGGGTATGATAGCCCTTTTGTGTCAAGGTTATAAGAGACCTGTAATAAGATATAAATTACTTTTTAGAAATATCTCTTTAAAAAAACTAAAACTGCTTTTGAAAAACTGCAATGCTAATACAGTGTTAAAAATGTTACAAATGTCTTGAATAAATAATAATTTTATTATATATAAAATTGTGTGTGTATGTTTGTATATTATGCACAAATAAATGCATACAGTCTATAAAATGGCTAGTTAACAATGGATAAGTGAATGGACTTGTGCACCAATGAACAGTTAAAAAAAATTAAATAAATAATTAGCTTATAGTGTCACTGATGATAACATTTTTGTTTAGTTTTGTCTCTGATGATATACCATCATCATTATAGTCAACATTATAGATCAACAATTAAGCTGTTATGGGACTAAACATATCAATTATATGAGTGTGTGAGCTTTACTCACTCAATTATACAATATTATTAGTGATTATTATTAAACTTTCATTTATTTGTTACATTTCTATTGTTTCTGTTGAAGAACAAAGAATAAAATAAAAATAATATTAAACAATAAATGCTAGGAAATAGAATAAAAAATCTATCTGTCTCAGTCAGGGCTCGAACCTGGATCTCCATTCCATCCATCCAAATGGGGGTGATTATTATGCATAATTCATTTGCATGGAAGGGGTACTGGTTGCTGACTGGTGTTTCCTCTAGTCCTTAGGAGGTTTCATTGGTGTCCCTTTTTGTTTGCATTTACTACCGCTGGCTATCACTTGATGGTAGTATTTACCTCCACTCGTTAGGCATTAAATGAAAAAAAAGGTGAAAAAAAACTACCGAGTCCCAAACCGGGGACGTTGAGTACATGAGTCCCATAGTGATAGAGCAAGCCACGGCCACTGATAGTAAGATAAGACTGACCAGTCGGGGCCCTGCCTGCCCCTTTGGGACCGGCTATTGAAAAAATGTTTAACTTAACATACTGAATCTTGAGTGTAGTCGGTGACGTAACTCTGTCAAACATCACACTCTTTTCAAGCACACTTAGTTCTCAACATCTGTTAATTTTCTACACATAACACCTCCTACAAGCTTTAAATATAAAATACTGGAAGGGTACTACACAAACAAGGTTTTTACTGGTTGGGAGCTACTGATACTATCCAATAAAAGTAATATTTTCTTTTGAGAAATATGTTAACACATCTTCATAGAATTTTATAAGAAAAAGTGAATAGACATTCAAATTTTATTTATATGTTATTTCATTTTTATAACTAATGTTGTATTAATGTAGTATTAATTTCTTCAATTTCAATTACAGCACGATTGAGGAATTGAACAGCACGATTGAAGAAATGAACAGCACAAACAAATGCAAACTCTTCAAATTTTGTAATTTGGTAATGGAATTTGTGTTAGATAGGCCAGACAAAAGTTCATATACTGAAATACTTCAATTATTTTATGCAATGTCTGCAGAGCAAGAGAGAGCTGAGGTATTTAATTAATATATATTACATTTTATCTTTTTATTTCTGCTCATGCTTTTTCATCTCTCTTAATTTTCCTTTTATTTGTTAGCTTCGTCTGACAGCATTACACCAGATTCTTGAATTATTAATGACTCACCAGGAAGCACATGAGAAGGATGATCTTGTTGAGGATGAGGAGTACGAAACTTCGACAACACTCCTTACTTGTGTAAGCTGTATTTAAAAAAAAATTTGTTTACCAAATATTTTCTTTATGATTTATTGACACCAATAAGAAGAATGATGTTTTTTCCTCTCTAAGGTTATATTATGTAAGGGTTATCAAACAGTATCAAAGCTTCACACTTTATACATATTTTTCCTCCGATTGCTGAGCGCTTTCGGAATCAATGATTCGATCCTCAGAGCTGTGTCACCTATCACTAAAGTACAAATAATTTTATTCGGTGCATAAATACAGTGCATAATTATATCTTATATCTATCATACAATATATATACGTATATGAGAATAAACTATAATTATAACAGTAGTAAGAGTATAACTATTAAGGTACACTGAATCTCATCCTTTAGGAAATCACATAGGGATTTAAAGTCCAACATCCCCACTTTCTGCTGATAAGATTAATAGTACCAAGAGCTACCAAGACAGGAGAGCACTGATTATAAGATTAAAGACTGGATATCCCTAATTCTCTCACTCTCTCTTCATATAGAGATAATAACATCATAATGAAAATTTCTAGTATGAATAGATAATAGGAGGGTTGAGGGGTGAAGGTGGAGGGAGAGAGATAAAGATGAACTACCATCAAAAGGACATGATGACGGTATCAGAGCATCGAAAGTGTATCTCTACACATTGAACATGCAGCCTATAGTAAAAATAAATAATAATAACAAAATCACCACTTTTTCCTACCAAACTCCCAAACGAAAATAGTAGCAGTTTTCATTCATATATCCNAACTCTCATTCTCTTTTCAGCCCTGAAGAAGCCATCACATGATGTGCGAAAGCTCGGCAAATAAGAACAATTTGACTCGGTCCAACCCGGAAGATGAAATGGTGAATATATCCTATAGAAGTTGGTTAATTTACAGACTCATACTCATTCATACTATAAATACAATTACTTTCATTTCATCCATACTAAAAATATTCATCAAATATTATTATCTGTATGAAATAGAGAAAGAAAGAGAATGAGATATCCAGACTTATACCTTATAATGAGTGCTCCTGCCTTGGTAACTGAAGATGCACTGGATCTTATCAGCAAGAAGTCACTTAGGGATATCTAAATGACTTCCTGCAGATCAGTTGGCTGGTTAAGACATCCAGGATTCTCTGCCTTTTCCAGCTTTATCTCTAGTGCCCCCAGAACACTCATTTGTTTTTTTTTTGCTTTTACTAAAGCAAAATGACTGAATATCCCCCAGTATGTCCCGCCCCCTCTATGTGACTTTTAAATTTGCTATCTTGTGAAATTCGGAAGTGCTCTCGGTAATGTTGCTTCAGCTTTCTACCTCTCTGTCCGATATAAGTACTTGGACAGGACCCACATTGTATTTTGTATGCCCAGACTTTTCATCTGTCGGTATTGGGTCTTTTTAATGGCTAAGGTAGTCTCTGTGGCTCTGACTCTTAGTATACGCTATATCTACATGCATTTTCTTAGCGATTTCCCTATTTTTTTTAGAAAGGGGACACATTAACAACTATTGAGAGTTTTTTTTTTTCTATTTTTCTATTTTTATTCTATTATTTTATTAAACTTTAGTCTTAGTCTTCTATTTAATAATTTATCTAAAAATTTTTGTTGGAATCCATTATTTTGGCTATTTGTTTTGTAAAATTAAGCTCATTTAGGTACGCATCATTAGCTAAATACTGATAGAAGTCAGTCAATGTATTGCCTCCTTTTTTGATGTTGGAATGAGGCTGTGTCTATCTGCCTGGGTAGGTTTATGGAAGAGTTATTTTTTTACAGAAAAGAAAATTCGCCCTACCATGAAACAAGCTTTGACATTTGTCTTTTGGGTATGATAGCCCTTTTGTGTCAAGGTTATAAGAGACCTGTAATAAGCCCTGTCCTTTTTATATTATAAAACAAAATACTGTTCAGTAATGTTCTATTGGTTCATCATAGCTACTTCTAATTTACGTTTTAATCAATAAATCATAATTCACTAACATAAAGAAGAAATTATAACAAAGATGATTTAATTTTAACTGTCAATTTAATTTTTTTCTTCTAAATTTTAGTTATTGCTTTATATTTTGTTCCTAATTTCAGGTTCAGGAGCATTTATTAAGTGGCTGTTTTGGATTGTGTGATGAATTGCCAAGTACACAACTCTTGGACTATATGGAACGTATTCAAACAGTTCGATTTTCTCTCAAGACACAAATAACAAAAGCAGTCCACTCTATTTATAGCATTATGATTGATTCTATTAAATCTAGAGTTCTAAATGATGATGGTAAGTGATTTTTGGGATTATTAAAAAAAAAAAAAAAAAATTTANAAAAATTAATATTTTTCTTAAAATTTTTTTTAAAATGTTTTAAAATTACTTCTTTTTTCATAAATATTGATTCTATTTCAGAATTTGATAATAGGGTTCAATGTGTGAGATTGAATATCATATTTGATTTGTGTATTATGTTCAATAAATTTTTTATTTTTTTAAATACAGATCAAAGCCCCTATTGTGAAATTGATAAATTTTTGATTTATAGTTTTTACGCTTTGTTAATGTCAGTGCCCTTAAGAAATAGTTATATGTGTTATTATTCTTTCATATATTTATTTTTCTCCTATCTACTGAAGAAGAAGAGTACCTACTATATTTTACTATATCTACTTATTTCAATAAAATGCCTAATGTCATGACAGGCATGATGAATTAACCCTAAGGTAGTAAAGTAGTAAAGAGTTAAAATTTTTAATTTCTCTTACAGCCAATCAGTTACACCTATAGACTTGAAGTTAGTGCTTTTTTGACTCTGAGCTTTACATTTTTTGTTTTCTTTGTTTTTCCATGTCTTCAGCAGTAATCCTGCAAAGAAATGCTTTTTTCTTGTTTTTGTTTTTGTTCAAAAGAAAATTTTTATCCCCTGTATCTGTTATTTAATTTGATTCATTGCTAACCTACTACAGTAAAATTATAAAAATTGTTTTACAATTTTTATTGACTATACGGTCTTTATGTAATTCTGTTGGTCTCCACTCTAGCATAAAGGACGTTTCAAATAAGACTTCCATTGACAAAAGTTATTTATTTATTGTTTGTTATTATTATTATTATTTATTTATTTTGTATGATAGAGGCTCCTATGGAGATTATAGTTTGTGAACTCATTTTAATGCAATGTAAGTGCTATAAAGAAAATATTTGAAAATTTGCTGTCAATTTTAGTATTTTGTCATTTGAAACTGAAAAAGAATCTTATATCATTTAAAAAATTTGGTTTAATTTACTGCAGTTTATGAAATGAGTAATATTATCAGAAAGAGCCTTTTAAAATATTTTTTTAAGTACATGCAAGACAATAAACTATTATGGAATAATTTACTTTATTGGGTAATTTTAAGCATTTAAAAAATTAAAACATATTATTAATAATTTTAATTACTTTATTTCAGTTAAAAATCAAAAATTACAAGCATTGACCATTTATATTCTGAGTGTAAGATATTTCCCCGAAGGCTTAACCCATATAGTTAAATGTGATCTTCTTCCATCCCTTGTTTCTATTTCAATGACTGATCCAAATTCAACTTTGTCAAAAGCAAGCAATAACCTTATTAGGATAATTGCCATATCTGTTGGGTATGTAACTTGCATTTTGTTTTTATTTAAAAAAAACAACCTTTACAACCATGTTAATATTTTTCTTCTTGTTTTTCATATTCTTAGCTTGTATGCTAATGAATTAGACATACAAGTAGTGAAGAGTGTTGTTGATGTGCTGCATTTATATTTAGAGAATCTTGTGAAACTTTTGACACCTGTTGTGATAGATCCTAGCATTGAATCGTGAGTATTTTGTTTTTGATTTATTTTTATTGATGTTTTATTTTATCCATCTTTGAGATGAATAGGCCAGATTTTGAGGAATTAAAAAATTTGATTTATTTTGTGCTCAACTACTTGATTTTGTATATTATCTGTATACTGCTTCAAATTCAGTTTTGGTTATATTTTATGAGGTCTCCAACTATTGAAAACATGAAAAAAATGAAAATTTTTTGTTATAACAATAAAATGTTGCTGCTTTAACATTTAAGCAAGGTCCATTTTGTCTATGTAATGCGTGATATAAGCCAAATTGTTTAATGGCATTTGATACCAACCTTTGTGAGTTAATTTCTCACATCTCATCTTTATTCAAGTGAATATTTTCTCTCTTTTGCATGGTTTCCAATATGGCTGAATTCGAAAAATGCTGACTAAGGACACTTTTTAAAACAATATTATTTATTTCACATTGAAGTTGTCTTTATTTTGTTTAGATTATTTTGTTTTATATAATTCTTAAAAGATTTTAGTAACTCATAAGTTACTTTACAAATAGGTAATGTCATTTTTCAATTTCCTTAGAATCTTATTAATTTTTTTCACTCCCTGGATGGATGAGATTATGTTGAACTTCATTGTTTTAACCATGTTCCTATTTTTACATTTTCTTAATATCAGAAAATAGTGGCTGATAAGACTATTTTGCCTTCTACTAAGAAATATTTTGTTTTCAGTTATCCTTTGAACCAAGAAAATCGAGAAGTTGAGTACAGACTAAGTGACCTACTCTTGTTGTTAGTCAGCATGTGTTGCTCTTCAGTAATCCGTGAAGTTGTGAGCACCAGCTCTTGGAGTGGGGCCCTCTTAGCTCTTCTCGGAGTGAACCAACTTGGTCACCCTTATCTAACTGTCCTCAAACCACGACTGCTAGTGCTTGAGCTCCTTGGAAAACTTCTTCCTGAACAGACAGCTTCAAATGAAGACAAAGAACAAGTAAGAAAATATTTGTAATACACAGTAATTTTAAGATAGTGTTAGATCTTTTAAGAGCTAAAAATAATTTTTATGTGAGAGTTTATTAACCATTTGACGTATCTAAGGAACATTAGTAGCTTTTAGCAAGTAAAAGTAGACTTATGATAACAAACAGACATTCACAGATACCAAGTTAATTTGTATAACAAAGTTATTTTAGTGATATATTTTGAATTTTTCTTGGACATTTATAGGATAATTCAAGTTTTCAAAAATCTTAAATTTTATTGTTTTAAAAAGGAAAGAAATTTAGTATTACTTGTGTTTAAGAAATAGCTGTCATCTGTCTGCTGTTTTTGAGAGTAAAACTTCAAATTCTGCCAGTATCTTTTGAAAAATCAATATTAAATAAACTAAAATCTGTCAAACGGGATCATTTTCTCTTAGCAAAGACCTATGCTTTTTTATATTATGACCTTTTTTTTTTGAGGTGTGGCAACCATTAAATTATTAACCATCATGGTTGTAATTGTAAATATGGAAATAGATCAGAGCAAATAACCAATTTGATCTCACAAACAGAAGAGTAGAGAAGGCAATGAGAGTAAAAGTTAAGATCGCTAAAGCTGACTCTTGACTGGCTGGGAGGGAAGTTAGGACTTAAAATTCATTCTTAGTTTCTAAAATATCTTCCTTAATAATTTTTTCGCTCATAAAATTTTTGTAGAAAAAATATGGTACAAAAATATGTCTAGTACTGTTAAATTTTATAAATTTTAGTTATAACCATAAAATGTTTTAACTTTAACATTTAAGCAAGATCCACTTTGCTCATGTAATGTGTGCTTTAAGCCAAATTGTTTCATGACATTGATATCAACCTTTGTGAGTTAATTTCTCACAATATCTCATCATTATTCAAGTTAACATTTTCTCTCTTTTGCATGATTCCCAAAAGCTTTGTAAACCCATATACAAAGTCATACCTTATTATTGTGACTTATATGTTATGCATTATGAAAAATTATTATCAATAATTAATTTCCCACTCCCACTTTACTTTGATGAAATGTAAAGGTATATTAAACCAACATGCAAAAACGTTAATTGTTGGGGGCAAGTTTAAACATATTTTCTCCTTTTTCTCTAAAAACCTCTATGCTGAAAAGCAAGTACCGAAAATAAAAATAAATAAATCATCTAAAATCACTATATAAAGAGAGAAAACCAGACAGAAACCAAAGTAAAGCCATGACAAAAATCATGAAGTAATTAATAAAACCAAAGACAGAAACACGTACTAATAGAGTTTTTGACCTCTATGATCAAAAACTCTCCATTTGATCTAAATACTTTTTTTATTTTTATGTCTTAATAATAAGGAACCCACCCTAACATCAATTTAAATTTCTAAATATTTTTTAATTTGCATTTAAAAAAAAGTTTCATACATTATAAAATAACATATTGCACCTATTTATTTGTCTACAAATTATTTAAATTCTGTCATTAATGGATATGTTGACAATTTTTCTAATTGTTATGTCCCCCCCCCCTCCAATCCCCTTAATTGATTTTAGCCATTATTTAACTCGTCCAACGATTTGCATATAGAAGTTTAGATACCATATTTGGTTTCATTATTTTAAAAATTGTTGGTCCTTGAACCGAACAGACAATTATATATANGCGGGTGATATATATATTGATATGTAAATGTTCAATAATAAGAATCCATATTTTATAATTTTGAACATGCTATACTCTATATTTAGTTCCTCATACATAGGACAGTGAAGAATTGCAGATTTGTTTTTAGTATTCACATCATTTTATCAATTTGAATAGCTTGATTTCTTTTTAGGAATCTACTAAAATTTAATCAAAGGAAAAACTTTTAAATTTTAATGTTCAAACCTCAATTTCTAACTGCCTTAATACTTGCAGAGCTTTTCTAAGTTTACTGGGCTTGAGTGTTTTGAAGATGCTGCAAGCATAAACTTAAATCCAACTGAACATATTTTTTTGGTGGCAATCTGGCTTAAGGAGCTTATTTCTGCTTGGAATAACCAAATTTAAACAATTTTTTATGAAAAATTGCATAGAAAATTTAATGTATTTTTTATTTTTAGGTGGTTAGAGTACTTTTCCGTCAGCTTTCTGCTAATATGTGGATGATTCCACAAATATTAGCTGATAAGCAAGCATTTATCAAAGAAATGGATTTGGGTGGGCAGTTAGAAAGATTAACCAGTCCAGGTACAGTTTTATTTTTATTTTATAGTATTGATAAACTTAAGAGTCAGCTAAAATATTTTTTTTAAATCATTAGCTAAGAAAAGGTTCTCCTAATAATGTCATGTTCAAAAACACACCTATACCTCTTTCTGATTCAACCTGTTACCTTGGGTTCCATCAAAATCTCGACTTAGCTGGGGCAAACATATTTAACCTAAGCGAAAAGAACTCAACAGATGCTATGGACTCTTATAAAGATTTATAAACAGGTGTTCCTAGCTTTCAAAAGAGAATAAACTGACTCTGTACAAGACATTACAAACAGTGCAGATGAAGAGTTTCCGCTAAACCTTTTAACATCCAGCAAATACAATCCTTTTAATCCAAAGTCCTTAGAATGATTGCAAACGCTCCATATTATGTATTAAACTCTACCCTTCATCACAACTTTAATATACCTTTAATCCAAGACCTTATTTCTATCCATTTCACACTCTTCCACGGCAAGCTTCCATTTTACCCTAATCCATATGCCTGTCATTGGACTCCAATCCTTACAACCCTCCTTGATGACTAAAACAAAGACGACCTCTTGTGCCGTGAAGCCTAAATTTATTGGAAGTGGGGTCAATGGGCTCCTTCTCCCTGCAATGTGACATTTAATTTATCTTTATTTTATTAATTTATTTTTGTCTATGTGTATATATTTGTTTGTTTGTGTATAATATGCCATCAAATCACATGATTATAATTATTTTTTACATTAAAAAAAATATATATATCCCCATATAGACTGGGGATGTATATATATATATTTATACATCCCCAGTCTCTCTTCACTCCTGACTGACAAAGGGCGTGAAGTATTTTCGAAAAATTAAATATTCATTGAAATTTTTTTTTTTTGGGAGTTCACTACACTCTTTCTTCCTCCCGTTCTTATTTATTATATACATCACAGCCGTGAGTGTTTCATTTTCTATATAGGTATGTATATATTTTCGCAGGCCAATGAATCTTTGAATTTTGCTTTCTTTTAATAGAGGAAAGACTGGATATGAGAGTCCCTTGGTTTTGTAGGAAAATTTTTTTTGAAGGTCAGGGATGGTCAACAAGCCCATGCTGGTCATTGTGTGAAGATGGCTTGCTGACCTTTGGACTAACCTGGGACCAACCCTGTTAAGTTATATACCACACATCTTTAAAATAATAAAGGTGTGCTCTCTAACACTGCTATTTTGAAATCACTTAATTACTGCTTTGTATCTTTGGGGTAGATAAATAAAAGTTTATGTTTTTAAAACTTATTTCTATATAATTTGATGGATTGGTTAATAAGTGTACATTTAGAAGTTTCTGTTTGTAGTAATATTCTATTTGTAGTGTTTCTGTAATTACATTATTGCCTAATTTTGTTCCTGAATTTGAATATTATATATTTTCCATTATTTCTTATTTCCATTATTAGGTAGTTTAAGTGGCCTTCAAAATAACTCAGGAGATGAATGTTTACCAGTAATGGAAATTGGCTTTGATCCAGAAAAATGCATGTGCTGTTCTGTAGAAGGAGGTAGCACTCTGGTTCACAGACAAGGAAGAGGTTATGGATTAGGCAATGTTTCTATTACTTCAGGTATATTTCTTTACTGTTTTAAAATTTAGATTTTTGATACTCTTGTAGTATTTCCTTACAAAAGTTAGTTAAACTTTTTGCCATTTAATGAGGATGAAATTTATATTTTAAAGTCATTCATTAGTGATTGGTGGAACATTAGCTCATTTGCTTCACTGTTATGTTAACCTACATTTTTTGAAATTGATAAGCCTGTGCTATCAAATGTAGACCTTGTTTAATAAAAAAGAATACAGTTTATTTTGTAAAAGAAAGAACTTTAAAAATAATATATTAATAACACTAGGGAACACATTTTTTGTTGAGTTAGATCTGACACTGTTTTCTTTCACTAATTCTTGGCGTCTGAATCTGAGAATAACCTCAGATTTTGTCTATCACGTCAACTTTTTAAACAAGAGGATATCCTCAGAAATCATAAAAATCATTTATTTAAAAGAACATAAAGTACAAAACGTACCAAATATACAGTTTACAAAACATTTAATGTAAGTTAAATCGAGTTCATACGTATAAAATTGTTTAATTAATGAACAGTACTTAAAAACTAAGATAAAAATTTACGTTTGTAGCTTTTTCTGGAGTGTTTAGTTTGTGTACATTCTCGATTGATGCTCCAGCAATAGTCAGCCATCATATGTACGTCCCATCTTCGTTGATACCTTGCTTCCCTCAAATCTTGATGGAAACACTCACCTTGCTCATCACTCACTGCACCAAGACTGTCGGGGAAATTAGCAAGGTGTCTGTGTAAAAAATGTTATTTAATGTTCATGTTCCCACCTACCTTTTGGAAGCTTTCCAAGAGTTGCTGGACAATTTCGGAGTAATCCAATGCTCGTGTATTTCCAAGAAAGTCTTTAACAATGTTTTTGAATGCCATATCCGTATTCCCCTTCTTCCAAATTCATTGAAAACTGGCACAGGGACTTCGGCTGAATGCGGTACTGGGCGTATAGCAGACGGTAAACTAGGATACTCTATTTTACATTTGTTTTTCTTGTTATATCTCCGATGTTTTCACTATACAAAAGTAACAATCGCTTCAATGATCTTTGGGCTCGTGCCAAATCATAGGTATACCAAATGGAAGCTTAGCACGTGTTCCTTGGTCCATATCCGTAAACCCTCAACACACTGTTTACACACTTTATGAGGTGCCCATGCTTTATCTTGATCACCAAATTTCACTTTAAAATAGGCAAAATATGCTTGTCTGACAAATGTACTGATGTCTGTCCTTTGACTGGGAATGGTAAAACTGCCGCATATATAACAAAACGAATCGGGGCTGTTTTCGCACTTTCGACTTTTCGAGCCATAAGGAAACGTTTCAGTTCAAACACACTATGATGTTCTTTACACTTCCGTAACGAAATACTAAATACTGCTTACCGACACACAACGTTTCATCGCAGTATAACAGACATAACTAAACAGGCAGGTCTAGACCAGTATGTGCCCCACCCACATAGAAACCGAATGTGACGTGATAGAAGAAAACCAAAAACAGTTTTGAAACCAGCATGCCTAATTCTATAGAAAACAGCTAAGAAATCGAACTTAACAGATATTGAGTTTCAAATTGTTCCCCAGTGTAATAAATAGAATAAATGTAAAAGCAATTGAAAAATTACTTTACATTTTAGGCTATTTGAATAATTAGATAACCACTTTTAATGAAAGTGATTGTGCAATGTTCTATTTTGTGCTGTAACTTCTCTCCATCACTTTATTCCCAAATAAAGCTCTTTAACTCAGATAATCATGTTTATGGGAACTTGGAGATTGAGTTAAAAAACACACACACACACACACATATATATATATAATGTTTCGATAGATGGTTTTGATGGCGTTGAACATCCTTGTATTCGTCAAGTTGTCCTGGAATTCGTTGTCAGTCGTACGTCGNTATAACTTTTGGGTGTCTTTTGATATGCCTCTTATACAATAATTGCAATGTGGCTTTTATCCTTGTACTTTTGAGGTAATGTGGTATAATATTTTTTTAAGACAATAATATGGAAATATATTATAGCCAAAATGGTAATTATGAAGTAAATAAATTTATTAAATGTACAATAGTTCTTCTATAAAAATTTTATGCATAATAATTTTTATCACAAAGTGGTGGGAATGAAGAGAAGTAAGATAGAGGGAAGACCGATGTCACCAAACAGCCAGTGAACTCAACATCAATGAGATGCAACTACATGAAGATGATAGGAATAAATTCACTGGTCCTAGCATTCAGTATAGTCAACCAATGTGGAAAACTAACAATGTCCCACCCTTTACACCTGAAGTGTTCTTCACATCTTATCCATTACACTCACTTTCCACTGAATAAGCTATCATGGAAATATCAATAGACCCTTAATTCCCTAGCATTCATCCATATTTGTCAAAAATATAAAAAATGTTCACCTCATGCGAACTTAACATGATCAAATAGTTAGCAGGGAAAATTATTCATGTGCAAGCAGATAGTCTGACACATCTTGATCACTGTCTTCCAAGTGTGAAGGACTGAGGACCATGTCGTGGAGTCTAGACCCATCACCCACTTCTACCTTTTCTCTCTTTGCTTCTTTCTCTTCTCCTTATCGTATCACTTCTCTTTTAAAATTTCTAAACACTTTTCTTGTTCTGACAATATAGTATGATACATCCAATCCCAAGCAGAACATTCACACAATGACGGATGAAGGCCAGAATAGCGGGGATATCCTTGGCCAGGGGTGGAGATCGACAGGCAACTAGGGACAAAGTCCCAGGGTCCTGGGAAATGTGGCAGCTCTATTGACTAAATATTATGCATAGATAAGTAGCTCACACTTTCCCCCAGAATTACTTCCCTGCAAAAACTGCCTGCTGTGCCCCCCCCCCTTCAGCCTCTCTCCCTCTCCCTTATAGAGCAGGACTTCATATTGAAGTGTGTTGGTCGGCCTAGGCTCCCTAGGGACCTGAGGTAGCCACCAAAGAACCTCTGCCACTATTCATCATATATTTGAATAAAATAGTAAAGTAAGCGATATTTAAGAACTTACTGACCTGGGCCAAGCTAAAATATTAGTAGAGAAGCTTCACCCGTGGCAGGACATCATTTATTGTCATAGATGTAAACAGTATGATAATTTCCATCTCAACTACTGATTAATATGGAACACATGTATAAAAACCAAAAGAAAGGACTTCACTAAGAGATATATACAACTTAACTGGCTCCTAAACCTTATATGAGACCAACAAGCTCACTATTTACAAGTTTCTACTTTCACCTATTTGGATAGGTCTGCCAAATCCGATTTTCAAAGAACTTCCAATCTTAAGTCCTAAGAAACGTGGTTGATTCACCTAATAGGGGTGACATAATAATGTCACAAACTTCTTCCTCAACAGTGTCCTAGAAATCCAATTTGTTAATAGTGTTAAATGTTATCTCTTCCTATTTCACTAAATTTCGCTTTAACCTATCTCTCCTTCCCTATTCCTTGGCCAAAATCTATCCAGCTTTAAAACTTATCCTGTTAGCTCACCTTATGGCCTGAAACAGTAATGGCTGCAT
This sequence comes from Oncopeltus fasciatus, assembly GCA_000696205.2. Taxonomy (NCBI): domain Eukaryota; kingdom Metazoa; phylum Arthropoda; class Insecta; order Hemiptera; family Lygaeidae; genus Oncopeltus; species Oncopeltus fasciatus. The sequence goes on along the minus strand of KZ807345.1, from coordinate 191,580 downwards.
AACCATTTTCTTTCCAGCTTTTCATAAAAAAATATTTAAAAAAGAAGATGTAAATACTGTGTGTTTGTATAAAATGTATATATATCTATAAATATAATATGTATGTGTGTATATAAATTAACAGCTCACAATTGTGCTATTAAAAATAACTATTTTCTTTCTTTCTGTGCTTTTATTTGTAATGACCTAGACAATTCCTGGTATGTTTCTGGAAACACCCGAAACAAATTAAGCAACAGAACATTGTACTTATCCCACATTTTTTCTTTTGATTCACCTGTATAAATGCATCCTTATTTGTTTCCTCCCTGAGCTGAGCCTCTATTGTCTGTAGTAGGATTGTTTTTTTTTCTTTCTTTTAAATACTGTATAAATATCTACTTTACTAATACTAAATTAAATCATGGTATAAAATTTTCTATGAAATTTGCTGGAATACTAATCATCTTCATTCTAGGTTGTTACCAGTGGAAGTACTTGATCTCTAAGGAGCACAAAGGAAATGAAGGAACTTGTGTTGGCCTGGCTAAGTGGCCATTGAAAGATTACAGTCATCGTACTACATCTGATATGTGGCTTTATAGAGCATACAGGTAAACCTCTAACTGTGTTTAAATTTCCCTTAGCTTTTGTAGTAAAATCAAAGAAAATATGCATATATAATATGTGAAAGTATTATTTTTTTGTGGTATTTAATCCCACATAAATTTGAACAATTTTTAGTGCAAGGGAACAGAATAAAAAATCTCCTAAAAAACCATTCTTTCCACTGAACCCTATCAACACAAACGTCTTTTGTCTGAAACCGTTCACATCAACTTACAACACTATCCAGTTAACGACAGAACAGACATAGAACAAATTTCCTCAACTTATTCTAACATTTTTAACATT
>KZ807345.1:148885-177687 GCA_000696205.2 Oncopeltus fasciatus | reverse complement strand
GTCATTTAAACAGCTTGACAATGTCAGCTCCTCCGAGCATAAGCGATATATTCGTCGGCCTCGGAGGTTGGACTCTCGACACTAGTGCGGGGAATTTAATAACTTATCAGACTTGTCTCGGTAGCATAAGTGGCAAATGCACCGGCCCGGATAGCAGGGGATCCAGGTTCGAGTCCTGGCTGGGACAGTTAGATTTTTTATTCTGTTCCCTTGCACTAAAAAAATTATCTAAATTTAATTTTCTATGTTTAACTGTATGTTAAATTATATTATATTTTGATAATCTAAAGTTTAAAATATTTTTTTTAATTGTTATAATTATTATTATTAGATATGTGATGTATATGTTAGTACAAAACTGAATTCTTCTGTTTTTAGTTTATTTTAATTAATATTTTTTAATGAGAGTAAATAAAAGTTAAAAAAAAAAAAAAAAGAGGAGAGGGTTTATAGGAAGACAAGAAGACAAATTGCATAATTGTTACTATTTTCACTAATATCTTTGAAATGATGAAATGAGAAAAAAAATATATTTAGTATTCAGAGTTCAAATTTATTTAACCTTCTTCCTTCTAATCTCATGCATTCGTTTTGATTTTTTTTTTTTTTTTTTTTTTTTGTTATGTGCTACCTTAAAAATATGAGACTTTTGTAGTACACTCATTTTTTTTTTTTTTTTTTTTTTTTTTTTGTGATATTCAATTCTTTTAGGTGGACAGTTAACAGTAAATTATTGGAATGTGAGGGTTCAGTTCTGAGGTTAACTATGGTTCAGTTGGCTGCAATGAAAGCTCTTGCAACCCTCTTTGCTTGTAACAAGTACTCTGAGTTATTACTTGATCCATCAGTTACTACAAATCCACTGAAAGAAGAGGTTTGTTTATTTCAGTATAAACTACTTATAACAGCTCTGTCTATTTAATTCTTTACTTTTATAAACTTTTTCATTTCTAGGAGCTAAAGGATGAAGATGAGAAAAAAGATTTTAGCCTAGTTCACGATGAGACTTTAAGAAAAACATTACGATTTATATTGAGGTAAATGAGTTTTTTTTTTTTTTTTTAAACCACCATATGCACCTTCTTAAGATCATCAGCAGATTTTTACCAATTTCTAAACTCCAATGGCTCTGTAAAGATTTTTTTCCCTTCTTTTACTTAGAATTTACTGGAAATTCTACACTAAATTGGGTTGATTAATAATAAAATGTTGAAAATGGGTCGATCACTAGGTTTTTTTTCCTATTAAATCAGTACTATATTAAGTAAATTTAATTTCAAGAATTTTTTCTAGTTGACACCTTGCTCAGTGACAGTTCCTTTTTATTTTATTTTTTTAAAGTAATCATTTGTTTCTATTAACTCCCTACAGCATTCTGTGACTTAAGGTTTATTAAAAAGTCTAATATATAATTTCTAAGTTTAAACATTTTTTTTTTCATAATAACAGAAAAATATTTCTTTGTCTTATAGTTACTTTCACACTCAAAAATATGATTCTTCGAAGCCTAAACAGCTGATGAAGTTGACCAAGTTTCTTTATTCTTCTTTATAACTCTTGATTTTGACACTATGTACTTTATGAGTAGAAAGAAGGCAATTAAAATAAGTCTCATGGATTTATAGATTAAAAAGGATTCTCATGGAGATTTTTAGCTTTATTCGAGGCTATCTTCAGTCCTAAAATATAAGGAAATATGCGGATATTCATATTTACAGCAAAACAAAAATAAATAAAATATCAATGTAATTAAAAGAAATAAAATCATCTCATAAATTTTGTCATAGCTATTTATCCATATTTGTGCATTTTTTTTTTAATTGCAATTCGATTCAATTATATTAAAATTTTATTCTATTCCTAGCACTTTTATCTTTCTGAGCAGCAAACATTTTAATTTGTTTTTACCATTTATAAAAAAATTTTTTGTTTCCAATAGCAACTTTAATCTTTTTCACATATAATGTTTAGGGGGGTAATCTATTTAGGTAATCTATGGTCTTACATAAACTGCTGAAAATGTCATAAATTTTGATTTAATTTCTAAAAAGTTTTATTATTATTGATTCCTTACAAAATATTTAAGTAACTTAGAAAAGCAAAAATATTGTTATTTTAAATTAAATTAATGTATTTTTTAAAATTTTCTTTCAGATATTTTGTTGAAAAAAGTATTGAGGTATTTGAAGCCCCTTGGTTGAACAATGTAAGAGATCTGGAACGGGTGGTGAGTGCTTTACACAGTTCTTTTGTTAAGGCAAGTGCCGAACATCAGCACCATATTCCTCAGTTAGAAGCAAGAGTGAAGGCCTTAGGAAGTGCCCAGAGATATTCAGCAGCTGGAACACCTATTCCTCCACAAGAACCTCTCACGGTATTTTTCTTTTAAGATTTTAATGTGTATTTATTCCCTATTAATAAATACATGTTGGCTTATATAATATTTTTTTCTTTGTAAACTTTTGGAATTATTGGTTTGTTCTCTCTTTCAGTGTACCACATCACAGCATAACAAACCAATGCCAAGTACTAGCAGTGGTCGGAGTAGCCTTTTTTCAAGTGGCGGAGGATTCCCGGTGGGAGTACCTGGTGCACTTTCACTCAACTCTATCCCTGATAAGCTAGCCAGTTCAGCACCTGTCACCTCTGCTGCCCGATCCCCATCTCCATCACAACTCCCAATAGCTGCCCCTCTTCTAGAAATGGGTTTTACTTTGAGGCACATACAGAAAGCTATTCATGCTACTGGTTAGTTGATTTTTATTCACTGCATAATGGGGTGTATAAAAACAAAAAAAAATGACAGTTTTATCAAATATAATATTTCGAAGGACTGTAAATGTTTTAATCCTATTTAATGGAATAAACTCCTCGCCTTTATGATAGGTAAGTGTGGTGAATTAATCTTTCTACACAGTCGTTATCACATTATTTTTAATATTCTGGAAATTCTATGTAATAATAATGTAAATAATTTAATTTTTATGTTTTTCTTATGACATATTTCAACAGCCCTGAAGATGGCTTACTAAGTAAGTCGAAATGTTGGCAGATAATTAAAAAAATATACATTTTTTAAATTGTAATTTTTTTAAATTATCTATCTTGATGGAATTTTAACAAAATAACATCTAAATAAATAAACCAATAAGTTCTGCAGTTAAAAACTCTCTATTTGATTGTAATTGAACTTGTTTGAGTGTTATCCTGCTTTGATCAACCGAATAGGAGTTTATTCAAACAAGTTAATGCTCATCCTCACACTTCCCATTGAGCCAGAGAAGAGTTTAAAGAACTTCATGGGTTTCATCTCCTGCCTCACCCACCATATAGTCCAGACCTTGCACCATCGAATAACTAATTGTTTAGGTCCAAAGCCCATTTTCTTCAAGGGATAAAATTTAATAATTTTATGGAAGTTGAAATTGCAGTTCAAGAGTTCTTCCACAGCCATCCCAAGGAATTGCATCAGTGTGAGAAAGAGCAGTTAGCCAGCAGATGGTGATAGATAACAATGGACTATACTTTTAATTTTAATTTATCAAAGATATAAAAACAAATATTTGTTTAATAAAACAGTGATTTTTTTTATACACCCCTTTACTATGAAAATAAATATATATTTTCAGAAACTGATGTAATAACTAAGTTCTTGCATTAATAATAACTATCTAAAAAAATTAAGAGAAAATAAGTAGTTTATTTGAAATAAATCTTAATCAATAAATTATTAAAGATAACAATAAAAATTGAATTTAAAAAACATTTTGTTAATTAATAATTTAGTAGAAAGAGGCAATAATGTTTACTGGAATAAAAAAGTATCTCTCTCTGTGTGTGCACGCGTGTACATGGGTGTGCTAGTGCAGGTGTGTGCGTGTGCATGCATGTGTGCGCATGCGTGTGTTTGTGCGTGTGTATTGTAGCTAGGAAAAATTTATATTTTTTTAATCAACATTTATTAAAAATAATGAAACAAAAATTGTAGTTTTCACCTTTAATAGTATTACAATAAAGTTTTGCAGTGATTTTATGACATTTGATTCTTTGTGTATAGCTCTAAATAGAGACAAATCAATTGTGGTGCTTGTATGCTGATGTTGCTCCCATAGAACAATAGTTGAAAAGTGAGAAGACTGAATTTCTTTCAATTCACTACTAAATTGGTTTTTTTAATTTATTTTATTTTTTTATAGTGTTAGCTTCCTTTTCAACCGCTTAGTCATGGAGGGAGAGGCTATCTTAAGGTTGCCATCCTATTCTCTGGCTTGCTTATGTATCATTAAAGGCTTGCCCAGGGTGGGATTTGAATCCATAGTGCCAGAATTGTGAGACCTGAACGAACCCAGTGAGCTACCCTGGTGCCCCACTACTAAGTTGTATTCCTTCATAATAATTTAAATGATTAACTTAATAGTTTAACTCATTTCAGTTGTTATGAAAGATAGAAAATAAGAATAATTGATTGAAATAGGTTTCCGTGCGATGATATATGGCTTGTGCTATAGTTTCTTTTCATTTTCTTCTAGTTATAAATTTGGATCAGGTTTCTGAAGAAAAGTAACCTGAAACTAAGCTGATTGTATTTAAAAATCACTAGAGTAATATTTTTGTTTTGATCCATTCAATAATTAAATGACCCTTTTTAATATTGAATGGATCTTCAGCATTTAAAAATTTTCATATTTTATAAAAAATGAACTACAATTTACCACTAGCTACTTTTGTATTTAAAAAATAATATTTCTGTTGCAGTCTAAACACGGGAAATTGTTAAATGTAGAAAAATAAAATAAGGCTTCTAAGCCTTTTTTTTTAAAAAAAGAAGCCATTATCCACAGTAGATACATTAACATGAGGAAAACTTCTATTTTGAGAGGGTTGGCCTAATTTTTCAATGACCATGGTATTGTGGCACATCGGAAAGAGTTTATGTAGTATTTACAATTGTGCTGGTTGATAGTTGAATAAGCAAGGTAATAATGTTCTGTGTTTGGAGACAACATTATTAGTTATTAGAAAAGCAATTTTTAGTTAATTTGTATTTATTGAGAAGCTTGGCCAGAGAAGACTTCTTACCTCCTATGATTTCTCGGCTGATGTTTCTTCAGTTTCATAATCTATTGCTTCACCCTAAAAAATTCATTTTTTTAAAGAGTTTATATTATTGATTTTTTTCTTATTTGAAGTAAGAATTTCAATATGTTATGTAAGTGGTAACAACGTTCATTATAACAAATATAATCTATCAAAATATTGAAAATTTTTAATGTTTCAATGCTGTTAAGTGAGAGTCTATATTAATTCAACTGTTTCTTGGGTCATTGGGTTTTCATTAATTGACATTTAAATCAAATAATGATTAAAAATTTTGCAATACATCTATTTTTATTTAATAGGAAATTCAGGAGAATTGGCAGCATCTTCTATCAACCAATTAGCTACCTGGATGCTTGAGCACCCTTGCATTGATTCAGATATAATGAGCGTGGACTCAACAACTAGTCAAGATGCACCAGTTCCCCCTCCTCCTCCTGAAGCAGTAAGGGGCTCTTTGCTCTTCAGCTTAGATATTGAAAGTGGTATGTCAAGTCAGAGACGTAGCTGCATACCTCGCAGGCGGCTTTGCTCTGATATTAGGAGTTACCTTGCTGATCGGACAGGTGGGTTTATTGTTATAATAAATTTTGTATTTTTATTTCTAATATTTTAAGAGTATGTTTTCTAAAACTTCTCTGCAAAATCAAGTATGGAAGAATGCCATAAAAAAAATTGTTTATATCATCTTATTTATTTTCATGAGGAATACACAGTATATAAATTAGAGAAAATTTTGCATTCCATAAATTTGTTTTAAATGCAGATCAATAAAATATCATTTAATCTCCTTCCTTAATTTAAAACAAAGTCTCATTTTGATTTTACTAAGTTTCATCAATTTGATTTTAGATTTAAAATTATTAGAACTAGTTTTGAGTTAGTGATCATCACAGTAAAGATAAGCAATTTTCGTTAATGTCTTGTTAAGAAAGTAAGTAATTGATTAAATGCTATTGATAATAAATATTTATTTAAAAATTTTCTTTACAATATTTATTTACTGAAATCCTAAATGTCTTTGAATTATTTAATGCCAAAAAAATATCACAATGTAAATTGTAGACAGTTTCTATAGAAATTGCTAAGTGCCATTTTAAATTAAATGTGTTATCAATTTTATTTGAGCCATTTATAGAAGAAAAAAAATGTATTTTTCCCTCGTAGTTTTAGCTATTCCTCTTGTTATTTTATTTTACCTGAACATATTAAAATATAATTTTATTACCTTACCACTTTACAGTTTTTTTCTGACTAATATAAGTAACTAAGCTACCCTTAACGCCACTCTAGTCACCCCTTGATAAAATATTATTACTTTATCCACTTTCATAGGGATGTATTCTACCACCACTCGCTTGCTGTCCCACCACAGGAGTAACTTTATATTTTTTTTCTGATTTATTTTTTATTTTATTTATTTATTTCAAATATGTTTTATTATTTTTGAGACCATGCTCAAAGGTCAAAGTTAAAGTTAATTTAAAAAAAAAATGTTTTTATTACTTTTTTAATAAATTTTTTTATAGTCACTATTTACTAAAACTTGAACTAAACATAANTTTATGATATTATTTACAATAAACTTAAACTAAACAAAATATATATTTAGAAAATGTTTTATTACTTGTAGGACAATATATATAAAAAAAAAAAAAGTTATTCAAAGATATGATTAGTTTTCAAATTGCTTTTATAATTATATTGTAATAAACATATTGTAAGCTAAACAAAATGCTTATAATTATTATTTACTCAGAATCGTCTGAACTCATTTCTTTTATAGGCATTTAACAGAATGCAGATAACAGAATGCTGTTTGTTTTATAACATCTAATAGTATTATTGCTATTTTTTTTCTTACCTATCCATTGCATTTGCCTTTTTTTTCACTTGTCGGTGCTGCAGTAGTAGGTGATAGTGGTTCTTTATGGAAAGGAAAATCAAGTTTCAAAAATTCTTTTATGGCAGGGAGGGTATATTCTGTCCTGAAATTATATGCTCTTTCATCAGAGTCAATGATAATTTATACAAGAACTTTCTGCTTAGTTTCGGCAATTCATTTGGTTTTACCAGTGATAAAATGATTTGGGCTTTCATTCTCCAGAGCTAATGACCATATATGACCATTGATCACTCCCTACTTATTTGGGATACAGAATATGAAATGTATACTGTAATGACTCCTCCTTTTATAAAATTAAAATCAGTTTTACAGTGGATTTCCCGGTTTCTTCGTCTACCTCAGCCTTATCATGCATGGATGATATCAATATATTTTAATCCTTTAGTAGTCATACTAAGTAGGACTTTGTCTTTTTGGAACTTGTACATATTAGTTCCAATTCTTTTTGGCCCTTTCTTGCTAGAAATTGTAGAGGGATTTCTCTCTTATTTTTTTTAGAGTTCCAATAACCAGTATCTTCTTTTTCAGCAGTTCGTCTACTATGGGGGTACTGGTATACTAGTTGTTGATAGTTTAATTTCTGCTAGAATTATCTAGTCTTGGTCAGCATCCTATCAAAGTTGATTGAAGAATTAGAAATTCTAAATGGTCCAGTTGGCTGCTTTCCAACCAGAACCTCTGATCTGGATCTGAAGTCCATAATGTTTTGGTATTGCACTAAGCATACATATTTAGACCATACTTATTCAGTTTCCTGAGAATATATAGTATTCTTGAACACCAGCCTCTAAATGGGTGTAACATCTCATCTAGGGTTACAAAGTCACACCATAGATAGTAAAAAAATATGAGATATGTTGACCATGTGCTGGTAAAAAATATCTAAAAAATGTCATGTTTTGCAGCCAGTTTTTCAGTGTCTCTTTGTTTAAGACGACTTTTTATTGTCTAAGCGAGGACTTCGAAAAATTGGTTATAACTCATCACATAGTATATAATAATATAGTATTTCAAGGCTGTACCATCACTTGCCCATAGTTCTAAAACATTTGTATGGTAATCTTTCTTTGTATTTATCAGAAAATTAAGTGCCAAAAGTTGCCTTGCTTTTGTACGAGTAGTATTCTTACAGTTCATTTCTCTATAATACTTCTTCTTCGGCTTATTTGCCAATACTTGTTCGATCTAAAGTTATTTTTACAATGTTTTTGGTCTAATATTGGATGACATGGAAACACTCAATTTTTTCCCTTTAGTAGGCTATTCTATTCTTTCCTGTATAAAAATCTGTTGCAATTTCATAGCAACTATTACTATCTTCACTGGATTCTTGTTCAGATGCCCTATTATGTTCAATGCACTGTATACCTTTCCTCTATATGATTCGTTGAACAGATTTTACAATTCTATTTGGACAAGCCCAACTAAAAAACAATAGGACCTGTTTAACTATGCCTGTGAGTAACAGTGCAAGTGATGGAAGGTTAAACCATTATGAGCCATAATTGTGAAAATATGCGACAATTTTCTTGGTTTGCTTAATCTTTTAATTTACTCCTGTGAAGAAAAATGAATAATATTTTATACTCACAATGAAGTAAAATATTTTCTTTCTCCAAACTTTAAGCTTAATACCAAAATGCTTAGTCTTATAATTGTTTTTATCTTGCAGGATTAAGTTCTTCAAATTCATATTTTTTTTCTGATTGATATTTCTTCTTATTACTTATCCTATAACATATCATTTTTCCTCTATAACTTTTTTTTCCTAGCTATAGCTGTCCTTGAGAGGTATCGAGAGCGAGAGCATGTGAGAGGAGAGGCTGGACCTCTCTGCTCCCAAAGTACACAAACTCTAGCTGACATTGCTGTTAATTCTTTACCTTCTGGCTCAACTTCTAATGTAAGGCATTTTCTGTTAAATATATTCTGCTATGTTCTGAAGAATGGTATTTTGTAACTACTGATTTTTTTAGATGTCTTCCACAATGGGAGATCGGTGTGGAGTTTGTCAACGGAGGTATACCCATCTTGCTAGTCATATGATGTCTGTACATCCTGGCTGTAATACTGCTTGGTCTTCTGGGATTTGTGGAAATGTCTTTGGTAAGGGAGTGTTGAATTAGCTTTGATTTTCTTTCTTATTAGTTGTTTCATCCTTCAAGCTTTTCCACTCTTTCAAGTTCTCTATTAAATAGTTTAATTTAATATTTTTATTTACCGTTTTTTCTTCCGGGTTGGATCGTGTCAAGTTTTTGATATTTGCCAAGCTTTAGCACATCATCTGATGGCTTCTGCAGGGCTGAAAAATGTATTTAAGAAAAAAAAAATTTCTTTTCAGCCCTGAAGAAGCCATCACATGATGTGCGAAAGCTCGGCAAATATTAAAAACTTGACACGGTCCAACCCGGAAGAAAAAAAACAAAAAAAAAACGGTAAATACATCTGACGACTGTCGAAGCCTACGTGGACATTTAATATTTTTATTTAACAATAGAGTTTTCACATAATACTCATAACTTTTAATTAGTTTTCTCTGTTATCTTTTTCCCATTTCTTATATTTTCAAATATGTATCCTTTTACATGGTTGTTTCACGATTGTTATTGTAAGAAAATGTAAGAGCTTTTATTACTCTTTAAAAAGAGTTTTTATCATACTTATAGACTTTTTTTTTTGTGGAGAGAAAATTTTGTATCACAGTTTTAGATTTAGCACTGTAGTTAATGCAGTTTTATTGAAAATAAAATCTGATTCTCTATAAACACACATGGATATGCACACACATACCCACAATTTCCAAAACAAGGAAACCAAATCTGTTTAAGCTTCTTTTTGATGAATTTTACTTGGTCGAATCGTGAGAGGGAGTGGGGCGACAATAAAATTAATCAAAATTAATAAAATCCCAAAATTTTTCTTTTATAAAATACTTATTATAGAAATATTAAGTTCTTATCAAATATATATTTTTAGAGTCTTTTTCTCCCCCTTGTGACATAGCCACCCTTAATTGTCATCTCTGGTTCGAAAGATCAAATTAGTCACTTACTCTGATTTATGTCCATCTTTAATGAAACATGGGAAATCTGTGTAGCTTTCACTGCTTAACAGACTTGAAAGGATTTAAATAAAGAATTATTTTATGTAAAATATAAAAGATGTTTCTTTGGGTGTATAAATAACTGACAAAAAACCTTTTCCTGTACTTCTTTGCTAGGCCAATAAAAAAAAAGAAGAAAAATCTAAATTTAGCAATCTGAAACTTGCTCAACAAGCATAGGAATATTCTGAAAATTTTAAAAGTATTGTCAATAATAATTAAGAACAATGAGAAATTAAAGTTAATTTATTATAACAAATAATAAATCCTAATAATTACAGTTAACAATAGAATCTATTCCCTTACCGACTAATAAATGAATAAATAGAAAATATAGATTACTTATACTAATTAACAGGTATTTACAAATGAATTACATGTGCTTGTTTACAAAGAAGCCTCAAAAGAATTTGCTAATTACTTTCACTTATTACTTCACTGTTACCAGCACAGCAGAAACTATGACCAGCCCGAGCTCTGAGGCACACAGTCTGACTCAGAGTTGGCCACTGAGTAACACTAACTTATTATAGGCTCGGGCGAGCTGCTTTTATAACTTCAGAGAAAGGCTGAGGCAGGGCTAGAATTTTCTATAAGGATTTCTAAGGATTCCTGCTTCACTTCTCCAAAAACAAGAAAGCATCTGGCATCCTTCAATTGGCCCCTTCCTGTACATGTCTGGCCACACACCACCTACTTCCCTAGTCTTTAACAGTATCAAAAATCCTGAAAGGCTGTCACAAGAAATTTAGCCTCTACCATTTTCTTAAATATTTCCTGTTAGATTAGCAAAATATTTCTTTCCCTTTTAATTTTGTGATTTAAACCGTAATAATCTTGTTATCCTAACCTCACCTATCGGACCATTTAATGAACCTCAGGGGATCATAATCATGGCTTTCTTTAGCAAAGGTTTTGATTTCCCCCCCTCTAGCACAAACCCCTCTAAACAAACTCATGTTCCTTGTCTAAGCTTTACCTATTAGGAATTATGACCTAAAAAGTAATTTATTGAACACTACATTTATTATTATGTTTAATTCTGTTTAAGAAGAAACAAGTATATCTTGATGATACTTAAATATATTTTAACTTTGTTTACTTTTAAGTTTTCTTTCTTCCATTTGTTGCTCGGTAACAGGTTATGGTTGTTCAGTAAGTACTATTGTAAAGTGAAAATTAAATTACAAGAAATGAGAATGCCTTATACCTAACCCCTTATATTATAGGTACCTTGACCGAACCCCAACAAAAAAAAAACAACCTAATTTTAATTATTATAGCACATTATCATTAATTTAGCTAGTTGTGCTGTAACTGATAGAAAAGGACAGTGGTATTTGTATATCGATCAATGAAGAAAATGATTATAGAATGAAACTTGAACATATTGTATGCTGCATTTATAGAAAAATTTATATTCCCTAATTTATTATGGCAAGGCCACAGATGCTGGTTTTACAAATATTTTTTGATAAATATTAAGTTAATGAAAAAAACAATGAAGTTCATATTTATGTAAAGTTTTTTCCGGGTTGGACCGTGTAAAGATTTTGATGGTTGCCGAGCTTTCGCACAGTTCATATTGTTATATGTCTGGTATAAGAATGAATAATAGCTCTTATGTAAGTGAATGTGCTTTAGTAATGAATTTGTAAGTCTAATAAACATTTGAATATATTTAATAAAAGATTTATATAATTCAACAAAAAATGTTTAATATTTAAGACTTCAAAAGAATGCTCTTGGAATTAATTTAGGGGGAAATGGAAAGATTTCGGCATGTTAAGTTTACCTGAAAAGAAAGGAAATGAACTAAATTGCCATTCTCTAAAAGTTGAGATCGAAAAACAGTGCTTCTTGAAAAAGAACATGCATGTTTTGTTTTTTTATTTGAATCGTACAGGGAGCTAGAAAAAAAAAAATTACCTACTCGGCTGAGATAGTTTTTTTTTTCTACCTTTCTGTACGATTCAAATAAATAATGAAATATGGGATTACTATTTAACAATTTTCTAACTTAATTATGAACTTTACTAATTATACATAGTTTAATTCTTCTCATTCATTTTTTATTTTATAAAATAAATTCTTAACATAGTCTTTTAATTTTCAGGTAGTGATTATGTTTTATGCAGTGATTGTCATGATATGTACAGTGGTGTCCGCCATGAGAGACTGACTAGTTCTTTGAATCCTCAGACTCCTAATCTGATGGCTGATACTAACACCATTGGCAAGTTTATTAAATTACATGTTTTATCAATTTTAACTACATTTATTGTGTAAAAAAGTAAAAAATTCATTGAAAACTGAAGTCAGAGTCTTTTGAGATTTATCTGCTTGTTTACTTATCTCTTCAATTTTTTATAGTACTTCATATATCACAATCATATATAAAAAGATTTGTGAATTACAGTGACATTTTAGTTTTAATTGTGTTTAATTTATTATTTATTGTGTGTAATTTTTTGACAAAATATCTTCAACATATAATCATGTATTTTACTTTTTTTTTTCATTTCAGACACATCTCCAAACTTTAGTAGTTCTGTTGATTTAATAAAACTTGAAGAGCTATACTGTAAATTTATGGAAATAAATAAATCAGGGCCCGAACTAGTTCCTCTAAATAGCCCTGATCCCCTTGGTGCTTCCTTCATTAATTGTAATTCAAGCAATATTTCACGAACATTTAGTAAGTATTATTCTTCCAGATTCTAGAATGGGTCTGTAATAATCTTTATGTAAAACTTTGCATTATATTTGAATGTATAACTAAGTTGGAGTAGTCAGAGCAATAAGCTGAACTGTTGTTAAAACAAACCTTAAAAATAAGTTGATGAGAACAGATTATCATTTATATATTATATGTGTTACTCAGTCTAACTTTTATATGGTTCCTAAAATTTGAGCATACATATCTTATAACTGAGATCTTACCATTTTTTAGAGTTCTAAAAGAATTTTTTGTTAAATTCTAGAAGGGCTAATCTCTTCTACAATTTAACAAGAAATTCTTCATCTTCAGTTACTAAGATAATTTTTTTTTATAACCTTTATTTACATATTACATTCTGTTAAAGATAAATAAAAACATTTTGTAATTTGTGAATTTTTTTTACAGTGAATAAAAAAAAAAAATGACAATATTAAAAAAATGACAACCAAGATAAAATGCTTTAGATTATAAATATTAAACTTCATAGTTTTATTTTGTTCTTTTATGATTTTAAATACCATTGTTTTAATATATTTAAGAGCTTTTAGATATAAATATGTATCCATCATTGTAATCCTCTAGTTCTGTTATTCCCTGCACCAGCATTGTTTGAAGGAACACTACAGCTTGATCGTGTTTTTGATTTTTGATGTTGACAGATGTCTTGCATCATATCTTTGCTGCCTGAGCAAAGTATGAGATACTCTATCCTCCTGATACCATACTTTAGCTTAGTGAGGAATCAAAACTTTATTCTTCCTCTTTCTAACCAGATCAGTTATCAATATTATAATACAGAATTACCATAATGTAATGTGATATCAAAAGTATGGATGTAAAAAGCTATGTAAAGGAATTTGAAAAAAACATTCAGACAACAACTTATTAAAAAATAATTTTGCTGTTTAATATTTTTTAATAAGTTGTTGTCTGCATGTTTTTCAAATTCTCTTACATAGCTTTCTACATTCATACTTTTGATATCACATTACATTATGGTAATTCTATATTATAATATTATCAATTTTTATTGTAATCTCATGACATTGTATTCTACAGCCCTGAAGATGGCTTACAACGTAAGCCAAAACGTTGGCAGATAATCTTTTAAAAAAATACGCTTTTTTTAAATTTGTATTTTTTTGGATCTACCTTGACTGAACCCCAACTAAAATCATCTAATAAGTAATCCTTAAAGTGTAAAATATTTCACTATACATATATATATATATATATATATATATATATATATGTGTGTGTGTGTGTATATATATCTGATTTTGTATGAAATCACAAAACAATATTGAAATATTGGATTTTAAGAATCAATATTGATATATTAGAAGAATGACTCCTCTATTTTTAAATGTAATAAATTTTATTTTTGCAGGTTATTAAAACTAAAGGTTGTTAATATAATGTCAGTACAGTCCCAAAACTCAAATTAAGTTGTAAAATAAAAATAATATATTTAAACAGTATTATAATCTGTTTTCTCTTAACTGTGCTATTCTATCATACACTAAAAATTATCCTTAAAAGCATGAGACACTTATGACAATTTGATCGTTCTTGTAATTTGTATGCCAATGAATTTTCTCTTTTTTTACTTGAGGAATGCTGGCTAGATGTGGAAATTGTATATTTTGTTTATTAAATCTCTGTATGATTTTTAGGTAACAGCGTTCCTGCTGGTCAAAGTGATACACCTCTTGGTGAGCAGGCAGCATCATTAACATCAAGCAGAGATCGTGTTATAGCCTTAAAAAGAATTTCTCAAGCTACTCAAATTTCTCTCTCAAGATCTGTTGTCATGAATGCACTTAGTCAGCTTACATCAAGGTACTTATTAAAAACTTTCATAATTTATAATCTTTTCATATTATGCCATATCTAAATTTTAACAATAAATAAAATAAAATAGTTCTATTTGAAATAAATTAAAGATTAATTAATGCTTGATGATACTTATAATAATATTTTTAAAAAAACTGCCTAAAAATGAACTAATTTATTACCTAACTATTCTTATTGCTAGTGAACTACATGAATTGGAGTACCTGAGACAAGGGAACAACATACGGATAACTTCTTAAATATTATTTACTAATTATAAATTTTTCAATATAAATGAAATATAAACTCATGCATAATTTATGAATATAAGTTTATTACTACCTGGCAAAAGTCTCTTTTTATTGTTTTATATTATAAAGATTTCTTTCTTTATTTGTATTTATTTGAAGCTGCTAGACTTTTCCCTCTAGGTGTGTGAGAGATTAATCATTTAAATTTGATCCTGTTTGAATTTTGACAAGTTTGATTAATAAACTGTATCAATAGCTCCCTTGTTCTTATTTTTTCATTTTTTCTTAAAAGCGATAAGATCTGAGTTTTGATTTAAAAAGTAAAAATATGTACATTTTTTTTTATGATAGTAATTGTGATTTTTAAAGATTTAATTAGTTCAATTTTATTCCATAATAATTGAGATCCTTGTTATATGATTTACAATTATTATTTTAAAGAAGAAAGTTTAGGTCACATTGGGACCTCAACTCTCTTTTTATGTAAATAATCTAAAAGTTATTATGACTACCAATAAATATAGAACTATCATACCTTCTATTATCTGTCTTTGGTTTCTGCTAACCCTCTTCTGTTGGCGAGCGCTTACGGACATTATCCATCCTCGTGGCCGAATACATCTGTTCACTGTCACTGTCTGTATTCAACTGTGTTTGTATTTTGTGGATTGGTCAGATGCGTCAGGTATAAGAGTCGTATAGCTATAACGGTCGCTTTGATAAGGTCTGTTAAACGCGAGAGTTATAAGGGTCAGTGTCCGTTATTTCAGGTATTAGTTGTAGCAGGGATTAGTTGTAATCTCCTTTGTTGAGGTGTTCAAAGTGTTCCGAAAGTTTTTTTATTTTTTGTAAATGTCTTTGTGTTTGGTAGTATCTGACTATGGATTATACTGGCTTATGTCTTTTTTCGTAGTTGTCGGTTTGTGTATCATCTGTTTGTTTTCTTTTGTCTGTTCGTATTAGTAACAGTAGAGGTCTGAATATGGTGTCAGATTGTGTGTTAAGTTGTTCGTTAATAATGTTATTTTCTGTGGTTCTTGCTTTGTAAATTTCGAAAACAAGGACCACAGACAATAACATTATTAACGAACAACTTAACACACAATCTGACACCATATTCAGACCTCTACTGTTACTAAAATGAACACACAAATGAAAACGAACAGATGACACACAAACCGACAAGTACGCAAAAATATATTTAAAGATTTTTAACTTGCTTCTTTTATCACTGTCCTTCTGAGAAGAAGGCTAAATACTCCTTGAAGAATACTGATTTGTTCACCAATAAGATATATCTCTTTATTATTATTATTTTGAAGAAAAAAATTTAAGCCATGTATGATTAAATGGCTTTTGAATTTTTGATAATTAGTCAGAAGGGTTAATCTCTGCACTACGTGGCCCTGATTTTACTGACCATACAGGTGGTACTTTAGGAATCACAGATGGTACCAGACTTAATTGTATATTATTATTATAAAGATTCTTAATTATTATTAAAGTTCTTAGGTTTGGTGCCACCGGTGTTATATCAAGAATAACCGACATCCTTCCGAAACCTAAGGATAAGCTTGGACTTCAGACTCCAGGAATATACAAGATTCCCTGCTCCTGAGGAACTACTTACATCGGTGAGACTGAAAGGACGATCGACACACGCCTAAAAGAACACATTGCAGACATCAAACACGGACGTACAGAAAAGTCAGCTCTAGCAGAACATTTCGCCAACACCAGCCACCACATCAAATTCGAAGACGCTTCAATACTGGCCCGGGAAACTACTATCAACGGACCATCAGAGAAGCCATTGAAATAGCGAAAAATCCGAGGAATATCAACAGGGAGGATGGATACAGACTCAGCAAGAATTGGAAACCAGCGCTAATCGATAAGAGGATCCAGCCAATCAGTGAGCAGGAAAACAGGATCAACCAATGGGAAGGCAGGCTTCGCCCAAGGACCGGACAGTGCCGGGTATGAATACCCCTGGATTTGATGGAAGACAGCTCTCATTCTCTATTCAGCCCTGAAGAAGCCATCACAGGATGTGCGAAAGCTCGGCAACCATCAAAAACTTTACACAGTCCAACCCGGAAAAAACTTTACATGATTTTATACTTTCAAAGCTAATACTTATACTCTGTTATTTAACATAATCCTTTTTTTTTTTCTATTTGTTTGTTGGGCAAACAAAATATATTTTTGAAAACTTATTGATTCATACAAATATTGTGCACTGACTATTTATATTTTTAATTTATTTATTCAAAATGTCAATGATTGTTTTCTTTTATGTAATGTTATTTAAATATTAATTATGCAATGCGCATTTTAATTTTTTAAATATAACTAAGATGAACCTCAAATTGAACCATTTCAAAGTAAAATTCTGCCTTAATAACCACTTATGAATTCTAAAGAGTATGATGCTCATGAGAAGTTTAATACATTTCTGTATAGATATGTATGAATAAAAATAAACTTCTTAAAATTTTATTTTTATTGATTACATTGAATGTTTTTAATAATAAACCTTCGGTTGATCTTTAATGCAATATCTTTTTAACTAATCATCTTAAGAATTATACCTTCATTTTGTTGTATTTATACATTTTCTTGTTTCATTAGTGATGCCAAAAACAACTTAACTTATGGATTGAAGGCTATAGGCTTGAGCGATGTAAGAAAAGTAATTCGTCTTATGAGTCTTATGGCTTGCAGTAGTTCCAAAGCATTAGCAAACCTTAGCAGTGCAATTGCTTGTATAATTTCTTCAGATGAAGCCGCTAGCAAGCTTGTTATCTTTATGTGTGCTCAGGTATATTGCAGTTTGAACTATTTAAAAATAAATAANTTTTTGACAGATATTTTATTTATAAATTTATATTTAAGTTTTTAAAAAAATGAAAGAAAATTACTGTCTTGCTAGGATTCAATCCTGCATTATCTACTTTTGTTTTATGTTTCTAAAAGTGTAATACAATTCTAAATTCCTATATCTAACTCTATTTTTGCTAAGTTATTCTTCTTTATTCATTCACTTAATTTCTACAGCACATTTTGACTAGAAAGATATCAGTTGCAAGGAAGTATTCAATCATTCCAAAATCTATGAGATATTTTTATGACGTAATTTTCTAGGATGAAACTAGGACAAAACTTGGCATGAACAAATTTTTGGAAGAAAAGTAATAATTATAGCAGTAATTTTTAATTACCAAATCATATTTTTCTTTGTTTTAGTTTGAACAAATAAATATGCTGTTTACTTTCTTGGAAAATAAAATTAGATCAAATACATCCATTTTTTTTCCATTAAACTAAACTATAGATATTTATTTATTTTTTTTAGAAAAAAAAACAAAAAACTATTAAAATTGACCTAAGAATTCAAAATCACAACCCTACTAAATTTTTTTTTTTGTTATTCAAGACTTGTAAAATCCGAAAATCGAATAATAAAAGAGTCTATCTTTTATATGTTGCCATAATATTCTAATCTAATAATATTTTTATGAACTCTAGAGGTAAAATTAAGAGTTAAAAATTTAAAATTGCTCTATCTACTGAAGTTGCACTTATTGACTTGTTGCTTGGGCAACTTTGATGAAAGCCTTGGGCTTTACATTGTTTATTTCTCATAGTTTTTTAATAAGAGATCTTTAATAGTTATTTTATTGGCTTCTTTGGAGACTAAGAATGTCTATACAGTAATCAAAGCAACCTAAATAACTATGTTTTTCCTATTTTATCTGTTTGAAAACTAGCCTTCTTGTAGTAAAATTCTGAAAATTGTTCACTAAAAACTTAAAAAGTTAATTAGATGAAATTTGAAATTTACGTGATCTCGGTCTGAGCTAGATAATTTCATATAAGGTTGAAACTGTTTAAGTATTAAGCTGTATAAGTTATTTTACTTATATTTTTTAAAGTTTTGAATGTATCATGGCCATTTAGTGTTATTCCCTCAAACTTATTCCCTACATTTCCCTAACTTAAAAAGATATATTTAATGTTCAAATAAGAACTATATTATGGGTTTTGTGAATTTTCATTGAATAACTTAATTGATCTTCTTTTTTGTGTTGGTTATTCAATAACATACATTATTCCTCATCTGAAATTAATTTTTTTTTTTTCTGCAGGAACTTCTTCTACTTGCAAATGGAGACTATACTGAAGATGTTGCTTTTGAGAATAATTTTTCTGTGATTCAAGCACTTGTTGAAATGCTTACTTCTCATGGTGGTTTCTTGCAAAGTGACAAAAAAGGTATTCTATTGTTACATAAATACTAATTTATGCAAACCAATGGGATTATGGAGTTAAACTGTCAGTACATTTTTTTATGAGATTTTATATGAGATCTTTCATTTAGGAATTTGCTTTAAATTTTGAGTAAAAATAAATATTGTAATAATTAAGTTAAAATGGGAGTGTTTAAGTATACTATAATAAATTGATGAAGAACAAAATATAATGAGGTATATACTGAGGAGGATATTTTAGAATAAATATTCTGACAATAAATAAAAAATGCAGGTCATTTTTTATATTTAAAATAAAACATTATCTTTTGGATGTCTTTCAACTGGGCAAAAAATTAAAAAAATAATTTGATTTTGAACAGCATGATGGTTTTTTTAGTAATTTGAAAGTATTTTCTATTAATTTTGGCGACTGTGTAAAATGATTAATGATTAACATAAAGAGGTGACTTCCAATAAGCTCTATGTATTGAGTAAGTGTGTGGCGTCATGTAAGAGGCATCTAATGTGATAGAATAGTATATTTTAATTTTACTAGCAACAGGAAGCAGGAATGGAGAGCCCTCAACAAATTTATTAATAAGGAATCTGATTATCATAAGTTGTTCTGACATGAATTCCAGAAGCATAAGAGTTTTATAGTGGGAGAGTCAATGTCACAAGGACCCCAGGCTAGTAGGCCAGTAGTGACAGATAATTATAGAGAAGATATGTACATGCACACAAGAGAAGGAAATAGTAAGGTATAGTGGTAAAAATGTCAATAATAATAGGTCATTGCTTGACTGATCAAAAGAGAGAATGGCATTCAATATATGATTTGAGTAATCACTCAAGCAATTCAGCATTGCTAAAAATGAAACTTTAACACAATGAATGTGCTAAAATAATATATTTTTTTGTGTGTGTTTAGACTATTTTGATAAATTGCATTGAATGGATATTAAACTTTTTGGTTATTTTATTATACTCCTTGTTTATATTTTGCTAATATAGAGAAAACTTTTTTTTTAAAAGTCATGCAGATGATCTAAGTTAAGCAACATTTTATTGCCCTCACAAGTATGCACACACACACACACACACACTATGGTAACTTTTTGGTTTATTTTTTTAATCCATCTTTTTTGTAAATCTGAAAATCAAATGAAAAAGGTGTCTGTTGTAATGTAACCAGACATGGCTGAGATTTTTCAAAAATGGCTGAACCAAAACTTAATAGGTGACTGCACCCATTGAATGATTTTTCCCTCTTGAAAATACTTTCTTCCTCAAATAAATGGTTTTAGACACACGTTCCATACAAGCTTAATTTAATTTTTAGCAAATTTTTGTTAAATAATATTTAAAAATGCACATAAAAAAGAATCATTAAATATCTGATAGAATGAACAAATATAAAATAATTTGTAGATTTATTTTAAGAAGCACAATGATTATAGATTTGTATTATAAATTTTCTTAATTTTGACTCTTTGAGTATTATATAACTTTTGGAGCAAGCTCTCATTAAATTATATATCATGCAGCCTCAAGTGAAACTCTTATTTAATTCTAATCATAAGAATTTAAAGTATGTCAGTATTGTAATCACTTTATTTATTAGTGTGTGTGTTTATTTATTTTTACAAACTTGCTCCTTATGTCTGCTTTTGTTACCAATGTATTTAATCATTTCATACTTATTAAATAAATAATATTATTTTTTTAAAGATGAAGATAAAATCCCCGGAAGTCCAATAGATGCTAAGGCCTTATCTCCTTTTGTTCTTGCAAATGCTCTTGCTGCTTGTGCAATGTCAAACAAAGTGGAACCTAAGTATAGACAATGGGCCACTCAACAACTAGTTGGTATCTTTTTCATTAAAGTAAATGTATATGACTAATTTTACCATTTTTTTTTACATTATTTTTATTTTTCAGGTTGTTTGTCTATCAATGAAAAGCACTTCTCTTCCCAATCATATTGTAGAAACATTGAACATGGCCGATCTGACTGGTGTTCTCTCTAAGAGCCCTATCACTGTCCTTCAGGGTCATGACAACAGAATAAGCTCATTAGCTTGGCATGCATCTCATCGGCATTTGGCTTCAAGGTAATTTTTTGTATATTAAATTTTTATTTATTTATTATATTTTTGTTAAAATTAAAATAACATTCAATGACAATTGCATGGGGAGTGAAGGTGACCAATGACACTTTTCAAACTGTTCCCAGGAGGTCAAGAGGCCTTTCCTTTGAGATGACCGGAAAAGGGTTGTAGGTGTTAAGAGTTGGAAGACAAAGTCTGTTCTAATGGATTAGTATTAGTATATCTTGAACGAACGGACATTAATATCGGGGTTAAGGGAGGAATTTTATATGTAATAGGAGCGTGTGGGACTATTCGAAGGGTTTTCGATTGAAAGGACTGGATTCATTGGATGTTGAAAGGCTTGGTCTGGATTCATATGTCCGGATTGGTCGTAGTAAGGTCTCATAGAGCATCAGTTTGTTTTCTATTGTAAAATAGAAGTTCCTATTCATGATAGGAGTATAGAAGTCTTTGTGGTCGATTGGTTCTTGTCATTTAATTTTAATTTGTTTGGTTCTGTTGGCGGACCATCTTATTCTTAAAATGTAGAAACCAAGTTTGATATTCGAATAAGGTGAACACACAGACACATGTGCACACGTATGTACAGCAAAAGACAGTGGGTGCCTGTCTTAAACCAAAAATTTGTTTAGTTGAAGTAGCAAACTTGATAATTCTCAGTTCATGATATTTATGAAAATTGTATATAAATTGTTCAAAGTTTTTATTATTCAGAAAAACTGATGCATTAATAATAGGAAGTATATGACATCTATAATCAAAATCAAAAATGAAGTTCGCTTAGTATGTAAAATTCCTAAATTCCTACTTGATGTACTGTTTGAATTAGTGAATTCATAGTAACAAAAAGCAATACTACCCATTGGCTCTGTCAACAGTGAAGGTCGTACTCTGACTCTCACAACAGTATTATTGGAAAAAAGGGATAATGTTCCTGATAAGCTTAAAAGATTAAAACTTGTTTTTTTTTTAAACCGCAAGCCCCTTAAAAGGCAATTTTTAACCTGTACCTCCCCCCCTTTATTAAAATGTATCAGGTAAAATATATGGCACTATTAATAACATGTTAGGTTTTCTCAATACTCAAATGATTTTATCTGTAAAAACTTTTCATATTAAATAAATCTATTTAACAGTTTTAAGCCTAGGTTAGAGTGACCTACCCAATGCCCTGGGTATTTATTTTAGTACCAAAATATAATAAAACCTTTAAAATGGAATAGTTAAAATAAATTATGTAGAAAATGTTTGAAAGTATAAAATTCTATATTTTCTTGAACTGATAGGCTTTTTCAAAAATACGCTTTTTGTGGATTAACTAAAAGAATTCATGTGTCTCTCAACTCCACCTATCTACCATTTAACCATCCTTTTAATCTTCTCATATCAACTAATTATTTAACTAAAAATATTTGTATATTTATAGCAATTTTATTTAACTATTATTAAATATAAATTGATTTGACAACTGAGTAAGTTGGTTTAACTTCCTGCTGGATTAAGCTTCTTAATTATTCATGAATTTTAAATTAATTTTCCACTATCCACTATTATTTATCCATTATACATAATGCATTTAATAATTTGATTTTATACAATACTACTCTTTGTTATATTTTACTTATATTTATAATAATGGAAATGCTTCAGTGGTTATGATAGTACTGTGAGAGTATGGTGTCCTGAAACTGGGGCCTTGGAGCAGACATTTGTTTTTCGGAAGTCTCTGTCTGTGTATGGAAGTGAATTACATGGTGAACTTATATCACATTTAAGTTGGAGTGCTAGTGGGCGATACCTTGCAGCAACAATGCAATCTTCCCTCAATATTTGGCATTTGAATGGTGAGTCATATACTTTTGAATTTTATTTATTTATAATTTTTCTACAAATCCTAAATGCCTATAAACAAGTCTACATCCTATAAACGCCGGTTATGCCTCTCCAGTTACTTCATTTGTAATGCTCCTTGGAGCACAACGTACTTAGTCAAACTGTCACCATAACCCGCACGTACCTATGGGTAAAAGGGTCGTTATAGGTAGTGCACTAATTACACTCACACCACCATAGCACACGGACTGCTATTCCATAGCAAATTTTATGCATAACTTTTTTACTAATAAACAAGGCAGTAGTAATAAACAAACAAAAAAAAAACAGCTGTTGGTCATTCGGAATTGTAACAGCATCAGTCACGCTATTTGATAGCCACACCTCGTAATTTGTTTTTGTTTTCTAAAGAAAGAAGCTAATATTTTTGTGGATTTTTTCTTTAACCTTGATTCTTATTGATACTTGATTGAGATCTATATTTGCATTAAATAATATAAATGAAATGGATAATTCATTCCTCTTTAAGTTTGCAGCCATCTTATCATTCATTTTATAGTAAATTATAAAAAAATAAAATAAAAAAAATAAAGATTATTTTACAATCTGTTTCAATTAATTGGCTAATTATATGTTCAATTTCTGATTGAAAACTGCTGAAATGCTGATATGTATGAAGAAGACTCATACCGTTTATTTTTCTAACGATTATTTTCAGAGGATGGCAAGGTTAGTGGAGAATGTTTTATTGACACTGACACGGATTGGATCACAGCAGTATGTTGGCCTACTGTGAAACAAAACTCAGAGGATGGAGAATCATGTCTTATAGGTTGTGTCAATGGCATTGTTTCCCTCATTACTGTCAGACATACACTATACAGCAAGTTGGAGCTCATCCATGCTTCACAGCCTAACGGTAATACATTTTCTAAAATTGATTTCTTATGAATATTGTAGATATTTATTTTTTGGTTTGGAGCCTGAATTTTTCAAAATTTTCAGATAGACTACAGTAACCTACTTGAACTTAGATTTTAAAAAATGCACTGAAGTTTTTTTTTAATTTTATTTCTTTAGTGTAGATTTTTGTAAACTCTATTGATCTATGTCATTTGATGTATTTTAATGAAACTTTAAATGTAAAAGCAGATAGTTGAGAATAAGAACTGTTGATTTCTTCTGAAAATCATTTAGGAAAATTTTAAGATAATTTCCAAAAATAAAACTGATTTCTATTATTAAAAGTAAAAAGTAATTAAAGAAGGAATATGCAGAGCAGTAATAGAACAACTTCAAAAGAAGGGTTCAGTTTTCAGATTTCTTAATGAATTTGCTGTTAACCTTTCAAAAAGTTGAGCGAAATTGAGTAATTGGAATGGGGTTTACCTAAAACACAAAGTTGGAGTAAAATCAATTTATTTTGTGTAACATTTTTAATATTTAGTTTAGGAAATAAAATTTTGCACATATTTTTTATTGATAAAGTTACGTAGAAAAGAAAAAGGGAGTTGACCTGAACCATAAATTTTAAATTTAATGATATAGAAGTCACATTTGGTTGTTTTAATTTAATTCCACATTTTACTTGCAATTACAAAGTGTTACTGGATAAAATTTTATTAATAGGAGTAGGATTTTACCTTTCATATCAAGTGTGATTAAAATAGTTTTTAAGAGGGTTTATCAGAAACCATTGAACAATAACAAAATGAACTATTAGTTATAGATGATTGTTATTCCAATTATATAATATTTGTCATTTAGCATTGAAGTAACATTTGCAGTGAATTTTCTGTGAATTCATAAAATTACATTATTTTTTTCCTTCCAGTTGACCTATAGCTAGCTTCAATTGCATATTCGTTCTCTTCATTGACTTATTTGAACTTGCAAGATCAAATTAGTTATGTACCTTCTATTTATTTATTGTAACATGGAAAATGTGCTTAATTTAGACATCTTCTATGTGATTGATTTTTTTTTTCTTTTTTAAAATTGAATTATTTTATTTTATTTTTCTCTGAGCTTCAGTTTTCCCAATGCTTGACTAACTATTTGTTCTAATTTTTGAAATAAACCTTAAGCACTTATCCCTATAGAAACCTCCTTATCTTGCTACCTATGCCTAAATAAGATTCATCATATCTGATGGAAATAAATGATTGATGAGAGTAGGTAAATATGGCTGAGGTCATTCTCCACATTGTCGCCATAAGCATCAAGTTCATTGCTGAGAGAGTGAGGGGCAGAGGGGTTTGCTTAGAAACCTGACAAATTGGAAAACTTTTAACTGACGCAGAGAAGCGGAGGTTGAGAATATAATTAGAGTGAGGTTTGTTTTTAATATGGTCAGTTAAAATTTTTATTCTGTATGGGCTCTAGGGTCCGCATTTTTTAAAACCATGAAAACAAATTCAGTATTTTAGCTTTTTTTTTATGTTGGTTGAGTTGATTAATGGCAGAAATGCATGGAGTCCAGACAACCTTCCTCCTTTTATTTGTATTTATGCACTTGGCACTTGTATTATTGATTTTAATTAACTCTTTCTATTTCAGTTTCCTGAATTCTTCTTTTCTGATCTTCTCATAACTAAACAATTGAAACCTTAACTCATCAGACTTTCAATTACACTGCACAACAAAAAAATATTTTTTGAATGTTTCCTACACTAAATTAGTCTATTTCTACTAATTTTGGGGTGATAAAAACGAAAATAACATTGAAAATTTTTTATTTGCTCTGGTTTTTGAGATATACAGCACTTAATCTTAAAGAGTAGTTATACTATACGTGAAAAGTGAAAGTACAAAAAACAATATTGTTATGTTTCTTTTAGAATATTTTAAGTACAAAATTGATTAAAAAAAACATTATTCTTAGTGTTTTGACAAATAAAAGAGGTTTGTACCACCAAATTTCAATTAAGTCAATCCGATGTATTGTAAGATCGCTGTCGTTTAGCTTGTCTTTTATAAAACACTTCTGGAGCATCCCTACACACAGACCAGCAGTAGTCTGCAAGCATTGCTTCATTCCAACGGCCCTGATATCTCTGTTCTATTAAGGCAATGTCTTGATGGAATCTTTCTCCATGTTCGTCACTCACAGCTCCACAGTTTTGTGGGAAGAAATTAAGATGAGAGTGAAGAAAATGAATTTTTAAGGACATGTTGCATCCAAGTTGGTGGTAAGCTTGAAGAAGCTCTTTAACCAATGCTGTGAAGTTATCATCTCTTTTGTTACCTAAAAACCCATGTACAACTCCCTTAAAGGCTTCCCAGGCTCTTTTTTCATTTCCTGTTAAAATCATGTCAAAAGCAGGATCATTTACGATTTCACGTATTTGAGGCCCAATAAAGATGCCTTCCTTGACTTTAGCATCACTCAACCTGGGAAACTTTGCTCTCAAGTACTTAAAAGCTTGTCCTTCCTGGTCCATCGCCTTCACAAAGTTTTTCATTAGTCCCAACTTAATATGTAATGGGGGAAGGAGAACATCCTTAGGATCTACAAGAGGCTCGTAAACTACATTTTTCTCATTAGCGTTTAGGTCTCGTGTAGGCCAGTTCACTTTTTTATAGTGAGATTTTCTATCCCGACTGTCCCACAGACACAAAAAACAACAGTACTTGGTGAACCCTAATTGCATTCCTAGGAGTATAGCAATGACTTTCAGATCACCACAGATTTGCCACTTGTGTTGTTCATATTTGATTGATTGGAGAAGTGTTTTCATATTTATATACGTTTCCTTCATGTGAACTGCATGACCTATAGGAATAGAAGGTAGCTGATTTCCATTATGCAGAAGTACAGCTTTTAAGCTTAGTTTTGAAGAGTCTATAAACAGTCTCCATTCAGATGGAAATAAAGTTTTTATTGAAAACAAGAGCTAATATATAATTTTTATGGTCATTTTTGGTTTTAACACGTGGAAATAGATTAAAATCAGCTAATTTCAACCCCGAAACAAAAACTTTGTTGTTCAATGTTATTTTCATTAATTAATTTTAGATAAAAACATAGTTGAAATTAACACATTTGAACCAAATTTTCGATACTAATACAATATAAAATATTTTAAAATATACTAATTCAGGAAAATGGATCAAGAAATAATCAGAAATAACTTTGAATCCCAGATCAATGGAAGCCACACTTAAGCTTCTGCCCTCCTATCCATTTAATCCCTCATACCCCCTAGAAGAGCTTTCATCCTTTTATGTTATAGCTGAAACCTCATTTTAAAATGTTAATTCATTACTAATTTATTTTCCAGTAGATTAGACTTGGTATTTTTTAACAATCTTCTCAAATGCTTATTATGTATCAAATTGTTTTTAATATTTTTTAATTTATTTTTATTTTAGCATCTGTTGTGCAAATATCTTGGTATTCTGATGAGAAGCCTTTTGCTGTTGCATTTTCTGATGGCACTATTAGGCTAGGTATAAAGTCAGCGCTTGAAAGAACTGTTGTAATCGAAGCCCACCAGGTATTTAAATTGTATTAACTAATCCTATATTATGATTAAAATGTATAGTGAAATATATTTTAAAAAATTAGGTTATATTTTGTAATTAGAATTTATTAGGAGCTTCCTTGTTTTAGAGTCGATCAGGGACCTTTTTTTTTTTTTAAGGGTGAATATATTTAAGAATTGAAGCTTCCTTTCCGAATGATAGCTGCAAATCTTGTTCATCAGATATTAAAATATCCCTATTATAATTAAGCCTGGGGTGACTCTCACTGTGCTATCAGTATGGTAATTACTTCCTTCTGTGTGAATCCTCCCTATTGGTACTAGTGGTCCCTTTTAAGTTTTACAGATTTTCCACCCCTATGTCTAAATCTTTCTACTATTAGTTTATTAATTTCTGAAAAGCAAACAATAAAAGTCATTGGAGGGGAAAGTGATAGATTTTTTCAGAAAATTTTAATTATTAATTTATTATTATTTATAGAGTTCAGTTAGTAAAATTCAGTGGTGTCCTGGATTGGATTTATTAGCATCTTGTGCTAACCAAGACAAACAAGTTCACATTTGGAGTGGTATGGATGGTACATGGAAACGTTCCATCTCTCTGAAGCATGATCATGATCCATCTACATTTATATGGTCTCCAGTTATTGGTTAGTAACTTTTGTAGAAAATTATATTTAAATATAATTATTAGCATAATACGCTAATCTTCTAATTTTTTTTTTCTACGCTTTATCTGATTTTAGGAAAAGGAGTAAGGCCACTTTTGCTGGCAGTTGGTACAGTGACTGGAATGATATATGTCTGGTTGATTTCTCTTCCAAATGAAGCAGTAGAACCAAAACTACTTTACTCTCTTCAAGGTCATTTATACAACCCAATTAAAGCTCTTGCTATCTACATGGAAGGAACTATTCTTGCTTCTGGTATATCTTTGATTTTGTTATTAAACACTAATTAATACTATAAATATTATTTAATTTGTGGTATTTAATCCCACGTAATTTTAGATAATTTTTAGTGCAAGGGAACAGAATAAAAAATCTAACTGTCCCAGCCAGGATTCGAACCTGGATCCCCTGCTATCCGGGCCGGTGCATTAGCCACTTATGCTACCGGAACAGGTCAGATAAGTTATTAAATTCCCCGCACTAGTGTCGAGAGTCCAACCTCCGAGGCCGACGAATATATCGCTCA
>KZ807345.1:134696-145735 GCA_000696205.2 Oncopeltus fasciatus | reverse complement strand
GTCGGCCTCGGAGGTTGGACTCTCGACACTAGTGCGGGGAATTTAATAACTTATCTGACTTGTCTCGGTAGCATAAGTGGCTAATGCACCGGCCCGGATAGCAGGGGATCCAGGTTCGAATCCTGGCTGGGACAGTTAGATTTTTTATTCTGTTCCCTTGCACTAAAAATTAACTAATTAATACTAATATTTCTCCAAGAATACTAGTGCCATTTTAATTATTGGATTGGTCTCCTATTCTGCCAATGTTAATTTCAGCTCATCTAATTTACTACTATAGGTAATAAGAGAAGAAATTTTCAAGAAGTACTTCCAGTGTTTGCATTATATTATTAAGTCTTGTTGATGTAGGTAGAATATTTTGATTTACTTTTATAAGTTATCTTTCTTTTAATTTGTAATCTGGTTTACTGTATATTGAACTAGTTTTATTATTATATTTAATTAGAAATAAGGTTTATAAATCCACTAAACTAAAAATACTTTTATGAATACAGTCTTAAATGGTTAAGACATGAAGGACAACAGCACATAGACCAAAGACAGCAAGCAGTGTTGTCAAAATCACTAATAGAATCAATAGTGTCAACATCCATACTAAGAGATATAACATTTTTTATACAATTATATTGCATATTTATATCACTCTCCTTCAGTTATGTAAAAAAGTAAAACCAATTTGTTAATAAAAAAATTGTATTGTGGAATTTTCCAAACAATATTTATGTAGACTTCCACGATCTTCAGAAACATTCATAGAATCTTATTCTATTGACCACATTCTTGAATCTTATTACCATATTGAAAAGATACTCATTGGTGAGCTTTCTCACATCCCATGATGGCTTCTTCAGGGCTTAATGAAAAATGAGAGCAACTACAGGTCCAGGGGGGGAGGGTTTATACTTCTATTCACTCCTGAAGAAGCCATTGAAGGATGTGCAAAAGCTCAGGAGAAATCCCTTTTTTGACTCGGTCAAGCCTGGAAAAAGATTCTATGAATATTGTATATTTTTTAACTTAGTCCTTTTGTTACATCTGCAACCATTTCTTCTGTAGATCGGTTCTTAAAGATTGTTTCTTTCAACTCTACAGCTTCTCTAACAAAATGATAAATAATATCAATGTGTTTAGTCTTGGGTTGATGGGCAGGGTTGCATAACAGTTTTTGAGTACCTTGCCTGTCATTATAAATGGTAACTGATTCCTTCGATTGTCCAATTCATTTAATATTTTTTTTAGATGATTATCTTCTTTTATGTTTTTTTTTAAAGCAATATATTCAGCTTCAACACTGGATTATGCTACACTCCTTTGTTTTTGAGATTCCAAAGAAGTATCTCCTCCGGCTAATGTGAACACATAACCTGTATATGATTAGGAAGACCTTGGCTTTTGTAGATATATAAAGTGAGTGGGGATGCAAGTACCATCTTAGATATCTGAAACTGGTGAACAGCAGCAAACAATAGAAATGACTGACAAACTAAACTGCTGGAGGCCTTGACTCTTCAAGAGTTGTTGTGCCTCAAAAGAAGATTAACTTACAATATAAATCTTTACTTTAAAAGTAATATTTGACCTTCACTTGAAGAAGCTAGGTGAATATGATATCAAAAAATTTAATAAGTGGTAGTTCCTCCTTCTTTTTTCTCGAAGAAAAACTTTACAAGATGATAATCAATAGCTATTTGGTCTACATTATATCCTTGCCTTATTAGTAGACTTGACTAAAAATTGAAAGAAAGGCTTCAATGTTCTTCAATGAATAACCAAATAATTATTAAAAATTTTAGTATAGTAATTCAAGTTTAATTTTATTGAATTTACTCAAAATATACTTCAATATTACTGACTCAGTAACAATGGGCTAAGATTACGGACATTACTATTATACTACAAATCTACATAAAAAATGAATACATATACAAGCACGTGTATACAAACCCTTTAAGTGAGTCTAAGATACGACAGCATCCTTAACTTCTTTTCTTTTTTTTTCCCCATCACCAAATCTGAAAATGTTGCCTTCTCTTGAGTGCCATTCTTCTCTGTGTCATCAGACCAATAGTACCTTAAATTTTTTATCATTTATTATCTTTTGTTGTGTGACTAATGAAAAGTTAAATGTAAGGAAATCAGAATTTTATGAGACAAATTACAGCATGAGACAAACTTTATATCACTTAATATTAATTCTGATTTTCAGGTTGTGGTAAAGGAGCGAATGGGGTCTTAAATTTGTGGTCTCTCTTAGATGGTTGTGTCATTCAAACTCACACTGGATCCGGGAGCGTTCAGTCACTCGCTTGTATGTCTTCCCTTGGATTGGCTGTTGCATATAATAGATCCAAAGTAAGATACATTTAGTTTTTCTTATCCATTAGAATAAACAGAAAAATAAAAAAGTCATTTTCAAGTTCACATAACTCAAGAAGTTATAAGTGTATTTTAAAGTTTATTGAAGTTTTTTTAAATATTAAATTAATGAAATTAGCTATTTCCTACTTACCACTTAATTTTATATTTTTTAGAAAAATTTTATAGTTATTTCTTTTTCTTTACCAAGTTNGCAGAATTTCTCCTGTTTCCCTAAAGTTACTTAACTTAATAAACAATTAAATATCTGTACTTTAGTTTGATGATTCTAAAAAGCATTATATAAAAACAGACTATATTTGGCTAATCAATGTATATTTTCTATGCTTCCTTTTATTATTTCTGCTTATTAACAAAATTATTCAAACATTTTGTACTGAACATTTTTTTAATCCTACTTACCATTACTTAATAATCCCTTTAAATTGCTAAATAATAATAATTCTCTAAGCCTGCTAAATCCGATCCAACTTCTTCAAAGCAAAAAAAAAAAAAAAAAAAAAACTTCAGTTTATTTCTTTGTTTCAAAAAAGAAATATGAGAGTGTCCTACAAAATATCTCATAATTGTATGTCATTATTGTAGGAAAAAAAAAATTCATAGCTGCTGAATCAACTCGTGAAATTATTAAATATGAAGTGGAAGGGGTTTTTCACCAGAACACTGCGTAGTATTGGTTTGATAAATTTAGCAGTGGTGATAAGAGGTTGGAAATGAAGAAGGATTTCGAGCAACCATTAATAGATATTGATGATGTTCTGCAGAAAACTGTTCAGCCAAATCTGTCCTCAAATACTCCTGAACTTGCCAGGGAGTGTGGTGTGTCAAAAGATACTGTTAGTCCCCATATTCTCTCCATGGGGAAGGTGAAAAATAGACACTGGTCCCTCACGAACTTACTCCTCAGCCATCAGCTAAGATTTTAGAAATCTTTAAAAAATTTGTTGAAAATACTTTTGATATGAGATTTTACTGAAAGGATATCACCTGGGATGAAAAATAGGTTTTTTGTTGAAGTCAGAATAAGCAAAGGCTAGATTGCGGTCAAACTGCTTTTCAGGTTGCTGCAAAGGTTTATAAAATACAAAACATATTGTTTTTTTTTTTAATTTTGAAGGTGCTATTCATGACTAATTTCTTCCTGATGGTTGCTTTGAATTCTCAGCACTATTGCAAACAACTGAAAAGATTGTATGCAAATTTTTCTGAGCTTTGTCCTGCTTTGATCAACTGAAAAGAAGTTTTATTCATACTAGATAATGGTCTTCCTACACTTTCTGTTGAGCCAAAGAAAGTTACAAAATAATAATGGTTGAAAAACTGTTAAACTTCGCTCGATGATAATGATATTTATTTATTAAAGCTGTGCTAAGTCATATTACTAGACTCTCTTTTGAAATATTCCTGGGCTCTGAAGATAAGACATTGAGTCTCGACGGCGCTCAGCTTTAATAATTAAATATCATTATTACTGAGTGAAGTTTAACAGTTGTAATCCCTTATAATGTAAGGTATAATATAATGTATAGCTTCGCCCCAGTTCATTAAAATAAAGTTTAAGAACTTCATGGGTTCAATCTTTGGTGTCATCCACCAAATAGTCCAGACCTTGCACCATCAAATAACTACTGATTTTCTTAAAGCGCAAAATTTTGATAATTTTGCGGAAATTGAAATTGCATTCTAAGTCATTTTAACAGCCATCTCAAGGAATGATAGCGATGGATCAAGCAATGGTCTAGCAGATGGCTAATGACAGTAAATAACAATGGTCTATACTTAGACTATTACTTGTATTTTATATCAAAGAAATATAAATACTAATATTTTGTTGAAAAACAGTCATTTTAAACACCCCCTTAATTTGAAAGGTTAAATGAACTTTATTTTCTTTTGTTTGTTTTAGGATATTTTCATAATTAGGCGCTCCCTCACATCTAACACTCTACCAATTGCTAGGCAGAACTTAATGAAGCGGGGAATATTTGGGCTGCACACTGCTCCTTGCCTTACATCTTTCATTGAAAACTTGCATGTTCTTGTGTTTAAACAGTATACTTATGAAACCCCCTTTGTTAACAGCGGAAAGCACCTCATCTATAGCGATTATGTTAAGTGTCTAGTTGCACTCACTTTGTCCTTGTCTTTTGATAAAGTTTTGTGCTATAATAGAAGTCCTCCAAATTATGAAGACATCACTTCAATTGGTAATATATAAGTTGTTTTATTTTAATTTCAAATAGTAAAGATTTGTATGAGCTAACAGGGTTCTTAACTAAGACCTTTTTTTTTTTTTTTTTTTTTTTTTTTTTTTTTTTTTTTTTTTTTTTTTTTACTAGTTGCTGAATTTTCCTGGTTACGCAGTATTAGTTTAGCTGCTGAAGCCTCTAAAGCATTGGTTTGCCGTACAGCGTTCCCTCAAGAGTTTCTTACACACAAACCTGATATAGCACAGCGTATGTATATTATAATATAGTTCTACAATATTTCTAGAACATTTTTTTTGTCCTTCCTCTTTTTCATTCAATAGATAAAATTTATAATTTAATCATTGTTGATTTTGTTTTATAATTTTGTTAAATTTATATTTGCATGTTTTACTAGATTTACAATTGCTTGCTTTATTGTCAGAAGTAGTAAACTATTGAGTTTTGTTTGCGATATGTTCCCCTATTGTTTGTTTGTTATGAAATTGATTAATTAAGTATAGCCAATGCTTTACTTTTAAAATAATAATAACATTTTATTTTCTCTCAGCTGAATATTGGCCAATGGCATGCGACAATGAAGTTTGGCAATTAAAGGCTGATGAAGAAATAATGCAGTGGGCAACAAGTCAGCCCCAGGACTGGCAACTTGGATCTAAATGCAAAGCTTATTTATGGGGAAATGGGAGGCATGGACAACTTGCAGAAATTGGTAAGCCTAATAGGAAGTTTTTTCCACCAACTACTTATCTTAATAATAATTAATAGTAAATAAAAACATGTGAAAATTATTTTTGATACAATTAAGTGGTTGTTCATAATTAAGGCTTTTATTTTGGATTTTCTAAGAAACTTGATTACTTTTTCTTTTCTTTTAAATACCTTCATGAAGATTTGGTATATTTATTTACATAAAACTATCAAACTAATAGAGAATTTTATTATACAATTGAATACTTATTCGTTATTAACATATTTCTTTTGCAAAGCAAGAATTGAAGATGAATTATGTTTAATTTTAAATGACCTGTATTTAATAACTTTTTTTCTATCTTAACTAAAACCAATTTTTTGAAAATAAAATATGCTTGAACTTGAGAGTAAAATGTTATTATTTTTGTTTAAAATAAAGGATTAAATTTCTTAAATACTAGTAAACTTAGGTATTATATAATACATTGTTCCTAAAAAAAAAAGTCGGTTTTCAATAATTTTTTACATTACTATGTAAAAAAAAAATTTTTTTTAATTTCTCAAAATGCATCTTTAATGCTTAACTTGTAATAGGAAAATAGATGCTTAAGAATTTTGCCTTCAAAATATGGAGGTGATCTATCATTATAGTGAATCACAAGTTTTCAGAGCATCTGGAAGTGGTTTAGAATTTGTGTCTGTAATTAATTACATTATATTTAGTTAAATACTTCAAAACAATGGAATATTTCTCAATTAACTTATTTTGTATATTGTGCATAGCAATAATATTTTAAACATGATGAATTTTTAAAAAAAAAATCACTTTGGTATAGTATCCCAGCCAGTGAACACTTTTTTTGTGTAGCTCCCTTTTATCATGTTGTATTTATAGGTTGTAGAAAGTGTTATGCCCAGAAAAGTGACAGGTATCGAGTACTTACTTATCCAAGCATTTCCATTTCTTTAAGGTTCTGCAAGGATTAGATTTCTCAAATTTATACTAAGTGGAAGAAGGAGTTCCTCAAAGTAGTATGCTTGGGCCCATCTTTTTCATCCTATCACTGCTGGTATCCCTAACCATCCAAGTACTCTTTTAGCTGTATTTACAGACGACATGGCTTTCCTATCTTCTCACCTTGATCCTAAAACTGCTTCTAAAAACCTACAAGATCATCTTGAAAATAACAAACTTCAGCTAATGGAGAATAAAAATCAATGAAGTGAAATGCGTTAAAGTTAATTTCCAATTGTGGTAAAAAAACTTCCCTGAAATTGTGAAATTTACTAATGTTCCTATACTACTTCAAATTTCTGTTCATTACCAGCAGTTCCAACTTGACTCAAGACTCAGGTCAAGAGAACTTTACAAGGTCTCTTATACAGACCCATGAATAGGAACTCCTATCTTACAATAGAAAACAAACTGTCACTCTGCCAGATCTTACTATGACTGATCTGGACTTACAGTCTAAAAATTTGAGATGCGGCCAAGCTTTCTAACATCTAAAGAATCCAGTTCTTTTAGTCTTAAACCCTCAGAATAATCACTAATACTCCCTATAACAGATCTAACTATTTTCTTCACCACAATTTTAATATCCCTTTTGTTCAAGATCTCATTTCCTCTTGGTTCACTCTTTCCCTCAGTCAACTGCCGTACCATCCTAATTCATTAGTAATGATCCACTTTTTTCTTCGATTCCAACTCCTAAAACCCTCTCTTCTAGGAGCATAGTTTGTAACTAATTTGAGATGTGTCTCTCACAATCGGTATCAAAATACTAAATGTTTTTATATTAACAGAAATGTAATAAATAAATAAAATCACTTTGTTTAATATAATTATTCTTTTTTGTTATTCTTCATTATACTGGGTCCTATTATTTCTTATTAATAATTTTTTTTCTTACTATGCTATGTTTTATGGTTATGGTTTAGAACTCCTTGTTTCATACACTTTTGCTTTATTTTAAATCTTAATTCACTTTAAAATCTCATTCATTAATCTTATTTTTTCATTATGGTAATACAGTAGTGTTAAATATTTTTATTTAGAATTATGAATATACTATACTTCAATAATGCATTTATAATTTTTGAAAGTACTCAGCAATTATAAATAACCATTTCTAAGATTTAGATATGCACTGTATTTTTCATTTTATTCAAATTAATCCTTTGGTATATTTATTAAACTTGGATGTTTGGATGTTTCTGCAGTATTTTAATTAGTTTGTTCTCTTATAATATAGGTCACAGTTCACCTAAACCTACTCTGTGTGAATCTTTTTCCAATGCCCAACAAATTATTTGTGGACAAAATTGTACTTTTGTTATTCAAGCTAATGGTGTGGTTTTATCTTGTGGAGAGGGAAGTTATGGTAGACTTGGGCAAGGGCATGCAGATGATCTCCATTCTCTGAGTATCATTTCATCATTGCAAGGTAAATATATCTTTCTATTGTGTGGAAGGATTTTTTGGGGATTCTGTCTTGGAATTTGAATAAATAAGAACTAATTTATAAACAAAAAAAAATTCATATTATTGTCAACGATTCAGCTTAAATTTCAGGTCTTCTTCAGGACTGGGCAACGAAAGAAACATATCAACAAAATATGAAACAAGTCTGAAAAAAATTAAAAAAATTACCAATGCAAAATATTTTAAAGCATAAAAGAAATGAAATGAATAAAACAATGAGAGCATGTATAATCAATAACATAAATATATGAGTAATTAGACTAAATACTGAACATATACAAGAAAAAAGGACTTATACATTGTAAATAATTTGAAAAGTGAGTATTCCAATGGTGGAGGCAGGGAGTCTCTTGTTTGGAATAACTAAATCATAACTGATCAGTATTTAATACAAATTTAGGAAAAAAAATTGGAGGGGGTAGTGGGGAAGAGTGATCGTAAGGGGAGATCCCCCCCCATGACTCTGAGCAGTTGAAAGGGAGGCTAGCTTACAATTAATAAATAAATAAAATACTTTTGCAATGTATAAGTTCCTTTTCATATATATGTCTAGTATTTCATCTATTTCCTCATATATTTAGATTTTTGATTAAAAACTCTGTTTTGGTCACTTCTTTTCTTTTAATTTTCTAAAAATGTATTCAGACCTATATTAAATTTTTTTGTATCTTTCTTTGGTTGCAATAATAAAATCTTTTTGTTACAAATTAGTTTTGATTTATTCAACAAGACCAAATCCCTGACCAAGCATTTCTCATAAAGTTTGACAGCTAATTATCTCTAAATATCTTTTTGTTATGAAGAGAGGATTGTCGGGAATTCGGTCATAGTAGTTAAGCAATTTAAAACTAATTTGTTATTAGTTTTATTTATTGCTCAACTACCTCTCTTCATAGAACTTGACGGTTAACTATTCATTCCGCATTGACATCTTTTGATATTTCAAAAATCATTGAGACTTTATTTAATGTAATGCTAAATAAATAAACAACACAAGTAATTTTATATGTATATATAGAAAATGAAACACTCTGTGATTTTTTTTCTTTTTGTTTGTGCACTGCACTCTCTATCCCACCTGTTCCTGATTACTATGTATATATAATCTAAACTATCTCCTAATCTTATTGCTACATTCCTTCATTGACCATAATGAAGTCTTAAAATTTAATTTTCATAACATAAAATAAAATATTTTCAAGCTCAGTTCTACTATTTTAATTGTATTTAAAAAAAAATTCTTTTAGGTTTTGTAATAGTGCAGCTTGCTACATCATGTGGATCAGATGGGCACTCCCTTGCACTTGCTGAAAGTGGTGAAGTATTTTCTTGGGGCGATGGAGATTATGGAAAACTCGGCCATGGAAATGGTGACAGACAAAGGAGACCTAGGCAAATTGAAGCTCTTCAAGGAGAGGATGTTGTACAGGTGAGGCATTAAATGAAATTTATAATTGACTAACAAGTCTTTTCAGGTTTTGCTTGACATTGCTGTGTCCTGCTCTTTCAGACAAAGAAAAATTGTGTATTAGTTTAGAATAGGATGATAGATGACTTGTCCCTTATGATTTCAGTCTTTCAGCATTTTTACATAAATGAAATAAATTTTCAAACTCAATGAATCTCAATTCATAGTATTGAAATGAATTTTCAATACTATGAATTGAGATTCATTGAGTTTGAAAATAGTAATTACAAATGCTAAATTAGTAAAATGTTTCCAATAAAATTTTGGTTATAAGATAAACCATCATTCATAGTTTTAAGTGTCAATTTTGCTGGTTAAACATAACATATTTAATTTTAATTTTAACATTATGTGCAGTTAATTTAAATTTAAAATTTGACCTTATATGAAACATATGTGTGGGTTTTGTGCTTAACTGATGACTGCCATGTACTCATTTTAGAAAAAAAAAAGTTCTAAAGATCACTCTGTTTATGACTAAAGAATGGTTTTCAAAATTTTAGCATAGACAATTGCTGAATATTAGTAAATATTAATAATGTTAATTAATGAGAACCCTATATATGTTTCTGATATAAATTAATTTTTTTAATTTAAGTTTATATTAAAACTTCTCTATGGTGGTCTTATTTCATGTTATGAATTCAATTTTTTTTTTTTTTAACTTTGTCATATTTAACATTTCTAGAAAAGGCATCTGTAATTATAGGCATCTCCAAAATATTTCTTTAGTTAATTCATTGATGTTCAATGTTGAACATTGAAACTGTTAAGGTTTAAATGTTTAATTCTATTTTTTTTTAGCATTAAAAGCTTCAATTTTTTTAATTTTTCGCATGTAAGATATACACTCCGAAAGAGCCAAGTCCAGTTTATTCTCAGTGAAGACCATAAACCCTGTATTTCTATTTAAAAATTTAAAGACTAGATGCTGAGTTTGTGAGGAAAGAAATATTGCAACCAGTAATTTATACAAAAGGTTTCTATTTTTATGTGGAACTATTAGATAAATGAGTGTAGGCTTTCTATTGTTTACAATCTTTTTGTCCCTTGGGCAAAACTTTGGGTTTCTTTATACAAAAAGGTCTATGAAGATTTAATTTACTTTCTCCATTATATATGGTGTTTACTTTTTACTCAATGATTTGATAACATTCAGCATTTCAATAGGTACTCTATTTTTTAATGGTCATTAATTTATCTTTTAATAAAATTAAAGAGAATATGTTAATAAGGTTTTTATGAATGTGTTACAAAAAATATAAGTCTGAAGACTTGGTTTACCTTCTTTTCTTTAATAAAAATGAGTTATTGGCAATAACATTTTCTCTCAGGTTGCTTGCGGATTTAAGCATTCTGCAGTTGTTACTTCTGATGGAAAAGTCTTTACTTTTGGAAATGGAGATTATGGAAGACTTGGCCATGGGACCACTTCAAACAAGAAAATTCCTGAAAGAGTTACTGGCTTCCAAGGAAATCCTATTGGTCAAGTCGCTTGCGGTTTGAACCATACAGTTTGTGTCAATGTAAATGGGACTAGGGCTTGGTCTTTTGGTGAAGGGGACTATGGAAAACTTGGCTTAGGAAATACTACCACTTACCATACTCCTCAGGTGTGTAATTTTTCAAAAAATGTTTAAACTTTCATATAATTTTGTTAGCATCATCAGAACTTAATGATACTACATTTTAATTGATCTTTTACATAATCAAAGGATAAAGAATCATAATCTTCAGAGGTTGATTTTTTTTTTTTTTTTTTTTTTTTTTTTTTTTTTTTTTTTTTTTTTTTTTTTTTTTTTTTTTT
>KZ807345.1:99744-128252 GCA_000696205.2 Oncopeltus fasciatus | reverse complement strand
AAATACATATAAAATTTATTCTATGAATCATTTTTACTTTTTTTAAATATTACTTGAATTTTTATCTAAACAATAATTAGTGATTGTCTTGAAATAAAACAGCATATTACATTTTATCTCATTATACTTAATGTGATACAGTATAAAAATATTATTCCTAATATTCTTTCTAAAATCAGAAACTAAAATTTTATATATTTTTTAACTTCTCTAATGTTTGCTGGTTTATTAAAAAAACAAATTACCATTGTAGGAGTCAGCATGGGCACAAATTCGCCCATATGCGTGGCTAGGGTGTCCAGAGTTAAGAGCCCTTCTCTCACCACGGGTATACACTCTACCACTGGTTCGCTGCATTGGAAGAACTATGGTACAGGGCAGAAATTATGGACCACAGGTTACAGCTAGACGTCTTGCTACTCGTCGCTCGCCAACTGTTGAGCCTATCTTCACTCAGGTTGCTTCCCAAATTGTGAAGATGGATCCTGCAGAGCTTAGGCTACCCTCCAGAGCCTGGAAGGTGAGTTTTCTGGCTCTTCTCCTTATATACACATACAGTCATCTAATAGGCTTAAATTCATATGTACATATAGTTAAAATATACAAACATTTTTTTTTATGATTAGGTTCAGTACAATAAAATTAAATTGTTACTTTTACATCTATAAATAAATAAATATGTGTATGTGTATATACATGCATATGTGCATGTGTATTATTTGTACTATAATTTTTAATAACTTTATAAATCAATTATTAAAAAGAATTATATTAATCATTACACTTTATTTTATGGGAATAAAATACTTAAATGAAAGTTTATTTTACTATAAATAATGAAATTGTAATGATAATATTTAGTAGTTAATACAATTCCTTTCAATGTTGTGACTGCTGAATTAAACTAAATCAAGAACTAATATTTGATTTAATTTTTTTAACCTTTATCATAAAATTCATGTTTCATGCATACTGGAACAAAAATTTTTAAAATTCAAATACAATTTTTTTTTAAATGTTTGTGAATTATCAGAATGTTTTCATTTAGCAAATTCATTCAGCTACTGAATTTGGAATTCAGCTTAATGAAATTTGAGGAAGCAAAAGCATAAATAATTTTTAAAATGTAAAATAATTTTTTTAATATTTCTTTTCTAGGTTAAGTTAGTTGGTGAGGGTGCAGATGATGCGGGTGGAGTTTTTGATGATACGATAACTGAGATGTGTGAAGAAATGTTAAGTGGAGCAGTTCCTCTCCTAATTCCGACTCCAAATACAGTCAATGATACAGGTTATAGCAGGGATAGGTATTTGTTCAACCCAGCACTGACTGATCCCCATCATCTTATGTGGTTTAAATTTTTAGGTAATAGAGATTTCATGTGTTATATTATATCTGTAATATTCATAGCATTATTGCAAATTTTGCTGTTATTTTTAAACATCTAGTTAAATTACAAACATTGGATTCAAAGAGAAAAAGCTTCTAATTAGCATCTTATTTAAGCTCAACTGATTCAGAGAGTAGTTCTCGTACAAGTGGTAGATATTTTTTGGTGAGTGTATGAGCTATTGATATCATTTAGTTCTTCATTGCTTGTACTACTGTTATTTATTAACTGCTTGAATGCTTAACTTTTGAATAGATAAGTAAAATATACACTGCCGGACAAAATTAAAGGATCACTTCAATATTTTGAAATTACTGAATTGTATAGTGTATTTTTGAAAATATTCTTTTTTCTTTGGAAGTCACACTTTATTATAAGGGTAATAAAAAATTCTTTTCTAGAAATTTTTAATAGGAAAACAAATCAAAAAATAAAAATGTCCTACAGTCTCAAAATGAAAAAGTAAATCTTTGAAATGAAATGAAATAACAAAACTGAATAAAAAAAAAGAATTTGAGGAAAACGATCAATAATTGGTATTCCCACCTCTAGCTCTGATAATTGCTTCCATTCTCCTGCCCATTCCAGCGACCAGGGCTCTTACATGTTGTTCTGCTGGGATGTTGTTCCACTCTTCCACTAACATTTCCCTTAAATCTGCCAAATTTTGTGGGTCTCGGGCGCGGACACGTCTTCCAAGCATGTCCCATACATGCTCTATTGGGTTCATATCTGGACTTCTGGGTGGCCAAACCACAACGTCAATTTCTTCTTGTCTGAGGAAATTTTGCACTGATCGAGCAACGTGAGGTCGGGCATTATTGTGCATAAAAATAAAGTGGCGAAAGGTATTACATGTGGCTCAAGTACCTCCCTAATGTACCTGTCAGCAGTTATAGAGCCACAGTTCACAAGAACCAACTCTGTACGGGAGTTTAAATTTATGCTCCCCCACACCATCACTGACCCCCAAACGCAACCCTTGGAGAAAAAGTGCATGGAGCATACCTCTCTCCCCGCCTTCGCCATACCTTTTCCCGTCCAACTGGAGATCGGAGACAGAATCTTGACTTATCGCTGAATAATACGAGGCTCCAATCTTCCTGAGTCCAGTTTAGGTGCTCCCGAGCAAACCTCAAGCGCTCAACCCGGTGTTCCCTGGAGAGAAGAGGTCCAGTAGCTGAAGGATGGGAGGTCAATCCATAATCGTTGAGTCGTCTTCTCACGGTTCGCTCTGAAATTTGCACATTCCTGAACCTCTGGAGGAGACCACGCAGACTGTTACCAGTTGATCGGCGATCCCGAAGATCACGCAGTTGCAAAATTCTCTCGTCACGGTGGGAAGTTGACTTCGGACGGCCTTGTCCGACTCTTCTTGTATGCCCTCCAGTTGGACGGTGCCAATTAAGCTCCCTGGACACTACGGATTGTGACCGCTGGAGCCGTTGCGCATTGTGCCTTTGAGAAAACCCTTCTTCACTCAAAGCAACAGCACGAATTGATTCCTCTTCGGTCAATGCTCTTCTGTTGGCCATCACAACATTCTTACTAAACTCACAAGTAAAAACTAAAGTCTTTTAAATGTTAGAAAATCTTCAATAAGATGAATCTTTGCTAATAACTAACCATTTACTGATAGGAAGAAAGAAAATAAGTGGATTAACTGACCCTTTTCTACATAAATGGGTGGGATTATAAACAGGTACAGGATTAACTGGATAAGATACAACACAAAGTCCAGTCTGGGGCAATGGAATTTCTATTTTTACCTCTTATGTAATAATAATATAAATATTTGTAAGTGATCCTTTAATTTTGTCTGGTAGTGTAATATATGAAATCACTTTTAATTTGGCAAAATATACACTTAAGTTACTTTAGATTTAATGTTCTGAAAATCAGTCTGCATATGATACATTATTTACTAGTCTGCCCTTTTCTGACAGATGTAATTGAAATAACTCGAGCTAGAATGAATACCAGTTGTTAATTCTCCCAGAAACTAGTGACCCTCTCATTCAATGCTGCAATCAGTTTTATTTTAGTTATTGTAACCTGATTCAACTAGCATTTGCTGCTGATATTCTACAGCTTAACTAATTAATAATAACTCATCCTTTGAATCACTTGATATCTCTGTAGAAATAAAAATCTGCAGTTTATTGGTGATTGTAATCTTCCAATTATTTGATTCATTAAGATTAGTCTAATTTTTATACTGAAAAATCTAAGCTTGAATCTTATATTTATTTGTTACTTATGCTACTAAAATTATTGAAATTATCACCAAACTATCTATTTTTATTTGTTGGTAATAGTTGTCTATTGCATTATTTTTGGGAGAATTCTGAAAAAAAATATAGTTATTAAGAAATGCAAAGGGAGCCAGAAAAAAAATCTTACTTCCTCAGCCGAGACTCGAACCCGGGTCTCCTGCTTTCTCGGCTGAGTTAGTAAGTTTATTTCTTGTATAAAATTTAACGTGGGATTCCATACCAAAACTAATATAATTATTTATAGTTATTTAGGTTGCATCTTAATCGTACATGAACATACATTTTTAAAACACTTTTTTAATATGACCCTACCTGTTAGAAAACAAAATTAAACTATAATTTGTTTTGGGCATGTGTAAGTCAATAACTTTTTTTTCTTTGCTTCTACATTGATACTTTTAAATTGACTGAAAATTTTGACATTTAGTCAGAATGTTTAGTTAGCTAAAAATCAGATCAATAATATTGGGCTTAATGTTACCATCATAAGTGTGATTAAATATAGTTTTGTCTAATTTAA
The DNA here is from genome assembly GCA_000696205.2 of Oncopeltus fasciatus. Classification (NCBI taxonomy): domain Eukaryota; kingdom Metazoa; phylum Arthropoda; class Insecta; order Hemiptera; family Lygaeidae; genus Oncopeltus; species Oncopeltus fasciatus. The sequence goes on along the minus strand of KZ807345.1, from coordinate 124,065 downwards.
CATGAAATGATGAGAGTGGTGGGAGGTTTTCCTAAACCCTAAATTTTAGGGCAACTATTTATTTTAGCACCAAAAATTTATGTATAGCATTTAAATGCTTAACATAAAAAATTTATCATTAATGAGCAATGTCAGGCCAACTCGAGTGAAAGTTGAAATCTTGATTTTTATGAAATACTGCTTTTGTTCAAAGTAGCTAAAATATTTGGATTATCACTATGGAAAACAAATTATAAATGTTCACGTAGGCTTCGACGGTTATCAGATGTATTTACCATTTCTTCTTCCGGGTTGGACCGTGTCAAGTTTTTGATAGTTGCCGAGCTTTCGCACATCATGTGATGGCTTTTTCAGGGCTGAATAGAGAATAACTCTCATTCTCTATTCAGCCCTGAAGAAGCCATCACATGATGTGCGAAAGCTCGGCAACTATTAAAAACTTGACACGGTCCAACCCGGAAGAAGAAACGGTAAATACAAATTATAAATGGTATGTAAAATATTTAAATATTTATTTAGCTAAATTAGGCTACTAAATAGAAATAAAGTGCTCTATTTGATTTTTTTTTAATTAACAAATTTGGCATATAACATTAAAATAATGATTTGTGTTGCCTTATAGGATTATAATAACAATTTTATTACACTTAGTTTCACAATTCTATTTTATTTAGAGCAAAAATAAGTATTAAATATTTATCTAATAAATCAGCAAATGTTTTGTTTGGATGGGGATTGACCTAAAACCCAAAATTTTGTGTGGAATATTTCAACTTTTTTTTTTTTTTTCTGATAATTTGTATTTAAATTAATAACTTTTGCTCTGACAGGACATAGAGCATTGATATAATTATTAAAGAATGTGTTCTACTGTCTATCAGAAAATGATAGTAGTTGGGGGAGGGAGGGATAACTCTTATAAAAATAATTCTTTGGCTACTACAGTGGACATAATTTTTATTAAACTTAGATCAATGTTATATTTAGCTTAAAATGATTTTTTAGTTATTTATTGTATAAATAAGAAGAAAAAAAAAGTTGGAGATTATTTAATATACAAAGTTTGATTGGAAGTATTCAGATATTGAAGCAGTCATGATAATTATTAAATTTCAATATATCTTGCCACATAATTTCTAACAAGTTCTTCAAGATTTAATTTATTGCATTCATTAGAGAGAAATTATATTAGAAACTTATAATATAATGTATTATAATAATATAAATATTCTTTTGCATATGCATTTCCTGCTTGGTGGACCTTTGTTATATTTTGTTGTCAGAGATGGTAGAGAGTACTGTTCCCATAGCATTTCTATATATTCAAAATTCATTTCAGTATATTTGCTAATGTTTATCTAATTTTTGCTTCATTTGGATAGGTATCCTTTTTGGTGTTGCTATTCGCACAAAGAAGCCAGTTGCTCTTCCATTGTCAACGCTCATATGGAAATTACTTATAAAAGAAACTGTTACATGGGATGATCTTGAAGAAAACGATGCTCTCTATGCCCAAAGCTTACGTGGTATTCGTGATATCCACCTCTCTGGTGTTACAGAAGAAAACTTCCATGAGGTAAAGTCCCTTACATTTTAAAGAGTCATATTATTTACAATAGTTATTTTTATATTAATTTTTATAAATTGCTTATTGTGGTAAAGTTTATTCTGTTTTATTTATATATAAAATATTGAAGTTAAAATTCCATGGTCAATAATTCATTATAGTTGAAAATTTCAAGATTTATATTGACTGTTTTTGTATTGTTGGAACTTAAGATAGGAATTTTATGTTTTAAGAGCGAAGCATTTACATTTTCTCGTCATATTATACTTTTCTTCTTTTCTTTCTTTAATAATGTAAATTAATCATTATTGCCCCTAAAGAATTGGCTAATTAATTATAAATTGTTTAAATTATTTAAACAAAAATATTACTAAAATTAATTTCTTGAGAATCACAATTTAGAGGTTTTACATATTCTATTAAGAGCATTTGAGTCATCTACTCAGTCAACTTGGAGTGCCCACAGGGCTTTAGACTCATCCCATCCATAGATATCCCGAGCTTGGGTATTGATGGGGCATTATATGAATACTTAAATTCAATATAATGAACAGATTTCTATATAATGTAAGTAGGTTGATGGTTGAAGAAAAAAAAATATCAATGAATTATTATTAATTATTTGAATAATTATTTCATTCAGTGGATAAATGCAAACATTTTATACTTTTTCTTAGATGATTTTAAATGGGGTTCAGTCAAGGTAGATCCAAAAAACACAAATTTAAAAAATGTATTTTTTAATAAAGGATTATCTGCCAACGTTTCGGCTTACATTGTAAGCCATCTTCAGGGCTGTAGAAATACAATGTCATGAGAATACAATAATAATTAAAAATAATATAATAGAGAATTGCAATAATGTAATGTGATATCAAGAGTATGAATGTAGAAAGCTATGTAAGAGAATTTAAAAAGATTTTGAAAAACAATTTGAAAAAAAAAAATTTGAAAAAACATGCAAACAACAACTTATTGAAAAATAATTGAATAACATTAAAATAGTAATTTGCCACACCTACCTATCATGAAGATGAGAGAGGACGTCCTGTCCCTAAGTTCACATTTCCATGACTAAAGTATTAATTTTCCTTATACACAATGTGAGAGGTAGAAAGGTGAGGGAAGAAGGTAAGAGGCGGAAGGTACAAAGGGAAAGTGGCCTGTTGCAAGAGAGGGCAATAAAAAAGACAAAGGAAAAAAGGAAGGGCATTATTGGGAATAGGTAACTTTGTAACTGGGAAAAATGTTTGACAGGTTTATTGAGAAGGAGCCCTCCTAAAAAATACATTTTCTAAATTTGTGTTTTTTGGATATACCTTGATCGAACCCCAACTACAATCATCTAAGAATAATATCTACGGTCAAAAAAACTCACCTTTTGTTTATAATTTTTCTTATACGATAGTCTCTACATTCCATTGTTACTCAGGCAACAGAAATTTTTTTAACTCCTTCAAAACAAAATTTCTTCATTCAACTTCCTTATGGACTAACAAAAAGCATGGCATATTGTTTTATATTGAAAATAAGTTCAGCTCAATTTAATCATTGTCTTATTGTAGTGATAATAAATTAAATTATTTTTCTCATTAGAAATACCCTTATTGCATATTTTTAGTAAACTTATTCCCTTGAAATTTATTGTTAATTGTTATTGGCTGTCGTCAGTTATATATGGAATGGTCCATGATTTGTGACATATTGAGCAACTTGAAGCTTTATAAAAATCCTTTTAAAGAATATAACAGTTACAATTAGTTGAAAAACTGCTGTAATATGTTGTTAATTGATTTTTCTTATATTGGGCATAGTTTCATGGGATCAATTCAAGTAGTATAGGAATAGATCAATAATTTTGTTAATAGAGAAATAATGTTTAACTTTATGGATGGAGCATTTGAAAGGAATAAAATTTTAAAAATTGTTTATAACTTATTTATTTATAATTTTTGTTTTCTTAGTATTATTTAAACAACAGGCTGAAAATTTTAATTATAAATGCCTCATAAATTCACAAAGTTATTCATTAAAATAATAAATAATTCTATATGAAACACACTAATTTTTTATTCAATTTATTTATTATTTTATAAAATTTTTGTCAAAATCATATGTGGATAGTATGACTTATACTAGTGTGTCAATTTCGAGTAATTTTTAATCTTTACTTATAATCTCAAAGTAAATATTAAAAATGAATGTGATGATAATGATTTGCTTTTATGTTACTGATATTTTGTTTCCAGGTTATTCCTTTAGAATGTTTTGAAGGCACAAGCTGGAATGGTAAAATGGTTCCTATAGTTCCTGGTGGCAGGAGTATTCCTCTTACATTCCATAATAGGCTCCAATATGTTGAGCAAGCTGTTAACTTTCGCCTTCATGAAATGGACTTGCAGGTTTGATATCTATTAATGATTATTTCTTGTTATTTTTCTTTCAAATTATGTTAAAACAAAAATCTTCATCTACTTTACTCCTCCACACATTCTATATCACCTTGATTTTGTATTTATAATAAATATATTATTATTCTGATATATATTAATATATACTCAAGTATATTAGTATATACTTTATTCTGGTAAAATCAAAAGGACTAAATTGTCCAGTTTGGAAATAATTTATCAAGGAAGTTAAGAATGAGTTGATCCAACTGCCCTACTATCATTTAAATAAGGATGAAGTCAAGTTTGCTGATCTGACATCAGGGAGGCTGTCATTTAAGTAATAAATGCCTGACCAGGAACAGTTTATACACACAATATCCAGGCTTCTAATTATAAATCTATTTAAATTTAATCTATTTTAAAAAAAAATTTTTTTTTTAGATCAAGACTGTTAGAGAAGGCATGTCATGGATCATTCCTGTGCCACTGTTACATCTAGTTACTGCTAGCCACATGGAACTTTTAGTTTGTGGATTACCTCACATATCTATTCCTTTGCTCAAGAAAATTGTACGGTAAGTATTTCACATTATATATGTATATATGTGTGTATATATATATATTTACACACACNTTATATACATGCATTTTTAAGGTAGAATTTTGTGATAAAAATATATAGAGGAGTAAATATATTTATTTTTTAAAATCTTTTTTAGGAAAAAGGAATATATTTACCTTAAAAGAAATTCTGAAAAAAATTTGTATTGAGTCAAGTTTGGAAGTTTGGGATATTGAAAAATGTTTGAACTTAACATACATTTGTCATTATTCATCTCAATAATTAAACATTACTGATTACATTTTTCAGATATCGAGACCTGGAAGCTGGCAGTCCTTTGATTCAATGGCTTTGGGCAGCTCTAGAAAGTTTCACTGATGCTGAGAAAGTACTCTTTATGCGCTTTGTTTCTGGCCGTTCTCGACTTCCTGCCAATTTAGCTGATGTCTCTCAGCGATTCCAGGTGATGTATTATTTATACAAGTATATATGCATGAGAAATTAACACGATTAATCTCATGGGAAATGGCCCAGAGTGGCTAATTCGCCAAAAAAAAAGAACATTTTTAAATCATAGATATAATTTGAATTATTTAAAATGCTGCAAATTCTTTCACTGTAATTTATTATTTTATGTTTAAAATTTGTAGTGGAATGTATTAGTTTGATTTCAAACAATGTCTGATAGAAGAAGGCTGCAGCAATGCAGTGTTTTTTCATCAGACATCTCAGCTACCATTCCATATCCTTTTGGAATAATTGTGGAATTCCCCCATAAAGTAATGTGTTTCAGAATCTTTAAGAGCAGACTCTTTTTTTTATTGAGTGATGACCAAGAGGTCCTACTGATCTGTAATGTGAAGGTACTTAGAATTCAGCTAGAATTGACCTCTTTCTAGGCAACTATTTGTTTGATAAATATCCGTATAAATGTGTTTTTATTTTTAAATAATTGTCATATGAATATTTAAATTAATAAATCATTATTAAGTTATTTTTCTTCTAAAAGTCAACTTATTTTTCATAATATCGTGGCAACTAGTTGGTGAGTCATAAACTTGATATCCATGAAAATGAACAGTTCTGAAAATAACTCTGTGACGGAGATCAAGAGCCATTTAATGTCAATGAAGCAGTTGAGATTTTAAATCAGACTGTGAAATCAGAAGGTTCGAAAGATACAGAACGGCATCTGGTCTAAAAGATAAACATGTGGACCTGGTAAACACACTAATATATATGATGGGTCCAGCTGCTGAAGAAATATTTGATTATTTTGATTTAGATTATAAGCAATTAGAGTAAAACAATTATTTGACAATCACAGATAATTAAAGAATCACTTTGTTCCACGAATTAACATTATATATGAACATTTGAAATTAATTATTTATTTATTCAGCAGAAAGATGAATCAATTGAAGACTTTTTGTCTGACCATTATACCTTTTAAAATTGTAACTGTGGATTACTGTGGGATGAGCTAATACGTGCTCGTTTGTGGTGGGCCTTTAAGACAAAATTAAGGTAACAGCCGAAACTAGACAAGAACCTGATACATATTTTTTCAAATTCATACATTTCATGTTTCAAATATAAAATTGGTCATATTTATATTTTTAAAATAAATAAAAATTATTCAAATCGAGCATGTAACTCATATAGTAGGAGTATTGTTAATTCCAGAACCTTCTTTTATGCGAGTTGCAACCAGTGGACTTACTAGAGATACTAAATAAACAAAAATGCAGATTTTAATATATTGGTCAAAATGAAGCTATCCCAAAATCAATATCAGACTGTTTAACTAAGTTATTACAACTATCTTTATTTCAACTATTGCTATTCTTCAACTACCAAGATCAAATTCCTGACAATCCTCTCTTCATAAAACTTGACGATCAACAAATTTACCTCCAATATGTTATTTCAATTTGATTTTATTTATCCTTGATCTCTTGCAATAATTGGATTATGCTCATATATAAATAAGGATAATAGTGGTAATTTGCCATGGGGCTTATATACTAATTCCATCAAATTTTTTTTCCGTCTCTCTTGAATTGAGTTGAACCCTTGTATGCCATCTCCCATATAGCTTAGTAGGAGTAGACTTTTTTTAAATATAATTTATTGATTTTTTTTTTGCATAGATTTAAAATATCACTGTTAGAATTGTTAGATTTAGAGGTGAATTTTATTTTTATTTTTTTCTTTAATGTAAATGTATTAAATATGTATATTATGAACCTCACCTATGATAACTATCAAACCTGTTGGAAACCTAATAAATTCGAGTTTCAAAATTTAAAAAAAAATATATTATTATTTATTATTTTAGGTTATGAGAGTAGATCGAGCAGTAGATGGCCTGCCAACAGCCCAGACCTGTTTCTTTCAGCTTCGATTGCCACCCTACAGCAGTCCTGAGATGCTCGCTGATCGTCTTCGCTATGCTATTAACTGTTGCCGTTCGATAGACATGGATAATTATATGTTAACCAGAAACATGGAAGTTGCTTCTGATGATGAGTACTAAACATGTAAGTAATATAACTTCCTATTTGTGAAGTAGGATAACTCAATGTCAAATAATTGGTTCTTGTCAATAAGTGCATTTTCTCAAATTACTATTAACTCCAGCTGTAATTCATTATAAGTTAATTTAGTTATGGATCAAAATAAATCATCCCTCAATAGTAATTAAAATTAATAGTAAAAGGTTTAATAAAAAATATAAAAGTTCAGCAGTGTAGGCCTTTTAATTATTTTCTGATTACTTTAAATATTCTAATAAATTTAGTTTAAGCAATGCAAGGTCACAAGGATTTTTCTTTCTAATTCCTTTTAGTTATAAAAGGTAATGAATTAGATTAGGCTTGTGGCTTGTCATCAGCACTCAACTACATTATACTTGGTCTTACAATTAATTATATCTATTTTATTCATTGTCTATGGAAATTTTATGTATTTATTAGTTCTTTTGTTTCATAATCAAGTAATATAATTTTGAGTTATAAAACATACATTTTATATTGTGATTATTATTGACTAGTTCCAATTTATTTTGAGTCTATCGAATGTAGCAATATTATTAATTATAATAGAGATCTTTTGTATAAGAGTGCCAACTGCTAATCTAGAAGGGTGGTAACTTTTAGGATATTTCTGTATAACGTGGCCTCTTCCTTGTATCTTTTAAATAGTGTACATTATATGCTGATAAGAATAGATTTGTTTATATTATGTTCAAAAAATGTTTTCCCTATTGCTTATGTTTATATTGATTGTATATTTAGTTTTTACTTTTTTATAGAATTTCTTAAATTTTATAATGCATTTTTCATATTTGGCCCTTGTTGTAAATGTTTAAATGTAAGAAAAATCAAGTAGTTTTTGTGTGTCCTGTAAAAACCTTACTAGAGTAACAAACTGAGGCCTCTGGTCTCCATAATTGTTTCTTGTTTTTAAAAAAAGTATTAATATATTATAAATATCTTTTTGCTGATTGACTAACTCGCTTTCACCTATTCATGGGGTACTCAAATTTTTTACAACTTAATTTTTTTCTGAATAGCTTATAATATTAATTATTAAATAACTGGTTAAACAGGCCTTGAAAATATATGCTTTTTTCTAATGAATTATTGGAAATTAAAATTAATTGGTAGTCTNACTTTTTAAATTAATAACAATGTATTTTTTAATTCAATAAGTCCAAAAATTATCTTAAAATATTTTCCATCACGTTAAGATTTTTCATAAATTTTATTTTTAAAACATAACACACAGTAAAATTTAGAAAATATGATGTACCACATAGATTTAATGTTTTTTCTCTATAGACATTTATTCGTTTTTGTTTTGTGTGAATGTGTGTGTGTGTAAGTGAGTGAGTGGTGTTTAAATCCGTGTATGCGCTCTTAATATATATAGTATAATTGCCACCTAATTAATTAATTTTTTTCATAAATAAATTTATTTTTCTCTTTAAACCAGGTGACTGTAACTAATTGCTTCTATTTTAAATGCTGAAGCCAAGAAATGCTAATCTTAATAAAGTAACAGTTATTTCTATAATTCAATGCATTTCAATAAAACCTTAGAAATGTAAATCTGATTGCGTCAAGCTTTCCATTTGTCATCCCTTAAGTACTTTAACACAGTTTAGCAAATGAGTTTGGACATTTTTAATATTTATTTTTTCCTGTCAGAATTGCAAAGTGCATAGATAGGTCACCTATTTTTATAGCAGGGTTTGTATAGCTTTCAGTTATTGTTGACTTATTACTTACATTGCCCTCCATACATCCACTGAGGAATGGAGAACCATCTCTTACAGTGTATCTTATAAACTTCACTCCTACGTATTAAAAATATAAGTTAATAAATATTATTAAAAATATAAATTAAGAAGTATAATGAAATATCTATAGGTTTTCACAATAAAAGGAAAAATATTGCTCTTTTCATTATAAAGTAAGTGTAAAATGAATCTCCTTCTATTTGCATTTCTGTCATCCTCTCTGTAGCTTCTTAATTTCATATTATGAGCAAAAAATTAATAAACTGAAACATTCAAAGTATTTTTTAAAACCTCATGTTTCCCCAATTATTTCTTTTTTTTTAAATTTTGAAATAAATTTAATTTCCAGACTCATTACCAAAAAGCTGAACTATTTTTTCTTGCTATTAAGTTTCTAGCTTCTTAGCTAATAATTGTTTGAAATCTAAGGGGTTTGAACATCTGTTCTGTTTTAAACTCTTTCTGTAGTATGCATTGGTTTTAACTGAGGAGTATAATTGAATAGGAAGGAAAAGGAAGGAACTAGAATTATTGGGATTCTACTATACAAGGCACCCCTTGGGTGGTATCCTATTTATGAATTAATTTGGGTAATTTGTCAGGCAGTATAAAACCACGGCACATGAGGTTTGGGTCCTCCTACATTGATTGTTATCAAAAAGATCTAAAAAAAAAAATCCAATTAAATTTAGTATGAATATTTTACTTGAGTTTATTTTATTTTCAGTGTATTATAATTTGACTTAGTGCAAGGTTCTATAATACACTTAATTAAATTAATATTTAAAAAAATATATATTCCTTGTTTTTATACCATCATTATGTATTGGGTGAAAGCTTGTTAGTTCAGTTAAAAAATGATATAAAAATTTAGTGTAAATAGTTTAGAAATCTAAGTATTAATTTATTGAATATTTCTAACTATAATTTTATTTTTACTTCTTTAAGTATGCATGTAAAACTCTACCGTAAAAGTGAACAGGTGCAACCTACTTTTTTTAAATTATTTATTTACAGAGGATATAGGGTGCAACCCACATTCTTTGTTTTTATTTAAGTACTGTACATAAAAGTCCCATAAATTAATTTTTGCAGAAATAATTACAAAATGGCTAAAATAAAAATAAAAATATGTTTCATGAAAAATACAATATTTGTTTATCTAATTAAATTTTTAATTTTGAATCAAACCATTTACCCTTACTTTACTTAGAATTTATTTCTTTTGAAATAAGTTTTCCAGAGGCTATTCTAAAATAAGTGTGCTCTTTGCATGATAATATTTATTTATCATTTTTAATCAGCCATTTTGTTTAATATCTGTATGAGAGATAAATAAGGCTGTTTTTATGGAAAAGTGGAGACAACCACTCTGAGGCTAATTGTGCAATATTTAGAAAGAGGTAAAATGTAATTTTAATTGCTTATTTGAGAAGATATAAGATATATATCCCTCTATTTTTTCTGTAGATAGCTCTGTTCTATAATAGACAGAAAACAAATATCTATTATTAATATATTCTATGTGTCTAGTAAAACTGTATCAAATCGAGTAACACTTAGTTAATTATTTGTTTAACTTGTGCTGACTAATTATACCAATCCATATCACCTGTTTAGCCCTTTTTTTTCTTTTCTTTTTTTTCCTAATAAATATAAGTTTAAGTGTTCTTGTATAACTCCCCAATGGCTGTATATTATTCAGAAAAGGGAGTAAGTTTAATTTGAGTTGTCAATCTACATTTTCATTTATGAAAAAGATATTTGTTGCTAGAATATTATTAAAATTGGAATATTTTATTGTAAATTTTCTTTTTAATTTACCATAATATTTATAATTAGTTCATCTTGAGGCATTCAATTTTCTTAGTCCTAAAAGTTAATGATAATTTTGTAATGTAACTATTATGGAGTGAATATTAATTCAATGGAATATAATTTTTTTCAAATATTTCCTTAATGGTCAATTGGTACCTAATTTAACATTTAAACTCAAACATTAAAAAAATAAATAAATAAATTGTGTCATGACGAAATGGAATTGTTCCCCCAAAAAAATTTAAAATTTATTAATTTTTCATTTTCTTGCTCAACTAACTTATTTATAGTAGATTTGGTCTAGAATTGGTAAAGCAAGTCAATGAGTTTATTTCCCAATGAATTAATTCCTTCAAAGATGGGAATAGAGGGTATGCTGAAAGGATAAAGGGGTTGGTAGAGGGGGAGGCAGCATTTATCAAGGGATGGATTAAGGATCATTTCGGTTTTGAAATAGGTAGATCCAGGTAAAACCAAGTTGTGGAGGAAAAGGTGAAGATCAAAGGATGTGATTTATGGTTGTCAGGTTTAGGTGAGACGAATAATTGGATTCCGTTATTTGTTCCATATCTACCAGTTGTAAATAGCATTCTTTGATCTATGTCATCTCCTCCTCTACCTGGCTTTAGATAGTTCTGTCTATTTTATAATTTACTATGTCACCTACCTGATCTCAAATCCTACCTTTGATTCATGTAGCCTGCCCTTCTGTTTGTCACTTTCTCCTTTGAACATTTCCATCATTTAGCCCTGAAGAAGCCATTACATGATGTGCGAAAGCTTGGCAAGAAGAAACTTTACTACATGGTCAAGTCCGGAAGAAATAATTATGAAATTATGTTTTTATTGCTTATGGACCAGTTTTTGGAATTTCTTACTATGTAGGGTTTTTTCTTTATTTTTTATTAACTAATATTTAACTTTTTTCCTTGGTAATTCTTTAGGTTTTGGATAGATTAGAACACTCTAGTTTTCTATAATTTTTAAGCTTATCTACTTCTTTTTATTATAAATTTGTTAAATCTATACTAAATTTTAGTATATAAATGGAATGTACTCCATATGAACTAGTTAGCAAAGTGGTGTAAATTTATTTGTCTCATTTAGAATCTTTGGACTTAACCCTTATTAAAGTTCCTCAGGTGATAACCCAAAGAGTTAATGAATTTATCATTTCTTTACCTTGCTTTTTAATTTTAAATATACAATTAAAGGTTAGTTGCATTAAATGACAATGCACAATAGTAAAACAGAAGAAAACAATGTCTTAGACATTTCTGGCTTCTTTACTTGTATTAATTTGTTTGATTACAGAACTATTCTATTTATTATGCATCTGAGGCATTTTATTTTTGTATTTCGAAAACTACTGAAAAATGATTAGAAAAATATTTTAAAAACAAATTTTAAACAGAGATTTTAATAGTCTTTCTGAAAAAAAAAAAAAAAAAAGCTTCAATTTATTTGAGTCCTTGATTTTTCTTAATGTTTTGTTTAATATGAATATCTATTGAAGAGCTTATGTTTACATTTAAAATTTCTCATTATATATTTCGTTAATCTGGTTTAAATTTGAAAATAGAATTATTATCTTTATAGGTAGCAGCTAAAGTTTGTGAAGTACTTAAGTAATTATTCTCTTCACTCCATTTTTCTTATATTTATTTTTTTGTTTTTCTGAAATTGTATAAACTGTAATTAAACAAACTGATTTATTTTAATGTAAAAATAATGTCTGTATGTGAAGGCTTCTGATGAAAAACCTATAAGTTAATTTAATTGTTCAGCTGATTTTTTATGTTACATGTTCCCAGTGATTTTTACCAAAATTGGTTAATTACCTTGCTTTGCCATGAGCTTGTTCAGAGTTAACATAAGAATGTCGGTGGAAGGTACTAAGCTTTTAGATTTACCCCATCTATATATGCACCTATAGCTTATTCATTCAAGTCTATCTTAATCATGAAAAATCCCCAAAAATAAGCTGAAGTTTGTTTATTATAAGCCAATTAATTCCCATTTTTCAAGGTACTGTAAAGCTGAATGAAGCTTCCAATTTTTGAATTTATGACAGTGGTAGCTTTGAGAATAAACAACTAAGAGTTCGATTTGCTTAGTAATACCTATTTTATATTTATTCTTTTTTACTTTTTATTGTGATTTAAATTTTGTTCAATGCTAAATAAAATAAAACAAAATGAAAATATGAATGAGATTTGGCAAGTTAAAAAAAACAACAAACAACTACTTGACCGATAATTGTTTCTTCTCCGAGTAAATTCTTAGTATATCATATAGTCACTATCTCTGTCTCTCTCTCTCTCTTGACTATATATGTGTTTGTATGCATATATATATATATATATATACACATACACACACATACACACTTTTTTTTCATGAAAGAGTCCATTATGAATATAGTTTATTGTGATCTTTCTCACATTTTACACTTTTTTTTTCTTTTGTTTTTTCAGCTGTAGGTTCTGTAGAAGAAGATATTGAGATATTAACTCTTATGGATAAAGTAATTAGTGTTACTTTTGACTTAAAACCCTACTTTTATTCTACTCCTTCCCTATTTCTCCTTCCTGCAAGGACTCAGTACATATATTTATTTATTAATGAAAATAAATGTTTTGTAAGTAAAATATTGCTGTGTTGTAGAATATAATTATATTATAAAGTTATAAGCTATAAAGCTAAGGTAATTTCTGTGCTGTGAAAAGTTAGAAAAGTATATATTCATTTATTATAAAGAATTTATATGTGTATATATATATGTATATATACACACATATTTATTAATGTATGCCTGAATAAAAGGCTATGCATATAAATAATAGTGATGATTTATTTATATATGTGTGTAATACTGAAAAGTAATAAATCTATCATTGAATATTTGAAAATTTCTTGTATTTGTATTCCTCTACTTTTACTTATTATACTTTCAATTTTTTTGTGTGCCTGCACTTAATGACGTGTTTGATTATATTCTATTTATTATTTTAAAAATTAACAACTAATTTAAATAATAATAATAACTTGGTTTTGATAATAATAAAAATAAAAAAGATAAATAATTTGTACAGATTGACTCTCGATTAATATTAAGGCAATATGTGTAAAATCTTTTGAGTTACAAATGTTTTAGAAGTATATTAAGTCCATCCATGAGATACACTTATTAATAATTGCAGAAATTTATTCATACTGAAGTATTTGGAAAGATAAAAAATAAATGTATATATTTTCTGGATATTAGGTCGCAATTTTGTTGTTTTTAGAATTTTTTCATGAAACCCTAATTATATTTTGTAATTGATTTCTAAATATCTCATAAAATGTGGAATATGAATGTCTATAATTTCTTTGGGCTTTACTAACTCTCAGGTCTTGGCATGAAATTTATTTACAAAATATATTGATATGATGACTTATCCCATTTGCTGTGTGTGCACGTAACATGTATTCTATCTACTTATTGAGATACATTCTTCTGTTATATTTGGCCAAAACAAGAGTTCCTCTGTCTTAGGATGCTGTGGGTTACCTCACTCTCACTATCAACTTAAAAGATGGACTAACCTGAAAACCTTTATTAAAAATAGAAATAAAATGGCTATTGAATTTTTTTCATTGTGAAAGAAAAACCAACATTTGAGAATTCTTTTCACTGTGTGAAATTAACTGATCATATGGAAAAATTGGTGGCTACTAATAAAATAAAATTTTGGTCAATATAATTTTATTTAAATATTTCATAGTTGAAATTTGCTTGGCCAAACTTTATTGGTAACTCATTGTGCTGCAAAATAAAACATTACTTGGTGAGGTCCTAGTTTGAACACCAAATAAGTATCAATATGTGATGACTGGACATCAATAATTTTAGGCAAATGTTTTAAAATGAAATGAATAAATAAATCTAATGCATTCTAAAAATTATATTATATATTTATCTATTGTAGTATTTATTTATCCTTTTATGTGGATAAAAAATGAATGTATATTATTACAAAAATATTTTTCATATAAACTAAATAATTTGAAAAATTTACAAAGATAAAAAGTTATCACATTATAAATATTCATTCTTACCTTTTAAAAGTTAAAAGTCGTATTGTTAATTTTTCACTTAAAATGCATAACCCACATTATAACTTAAAATAAAATATAAAATATTTTTTAACAAAACAATTTTAGTTTGATAGCTTAGCTTTAGGTGGTTGGAACAGACCCAACTATTCCCTTATGAGTACTAGGATGTTTTTTGTTGTTTTTTTTATGTCATATTATTGGAAAGAGAGAAATCTGTGTAATTTTTGTTTTAATTGTCATGAAATATTCAAAAATAAATAAAAAGTAGAAAAAATTAGTAAAACTTTTGTATCTAGTTATCGCTCCATCATAATAGTTTATTAGTTTGTTTGTTTTTAACTCTAATTTTAATATTTTCAATATGTAAGAATAATTTCTTAATTCCTTTTCTGTCAATATATTTGTGAGATCTTAACCTCACAAAATCATACCAAAAAGATCAACGGACACAATCATTTTTATTATTTTGGTTTTTATTTTCTTAAATAATATTGTAAAGCTTTCTCCTAGTGTAGCCAGTCTCTTTTATTATATCATTATGATACAGTTGAAACACTCAAAATATTCAATACAATACTGCATACATTTTAATTACATTATTCAAGCACTGCTTTCCATTTTTCTCTAGTATCCTATATAACTGGTCTTAGAATACCAATGCAAGAACAGTTCTTTATATTAAGCATTGTTTTACAAAAACATCTTTCAAATATAAACTGTAAAATAAATATGAGATGTAAGTTATTTTAGTCTATTGTCAGTGTACGGAAAGATCCTTCCATGAAGTTTATTTGGTTTTTTTTGTCTGCCCTCTTGCTATTGTTTGCCAGCCAAGGATTTGTCAAGAACCATTCTCTGTTCTTTTCCACTCTTGCCTTCCATGTTTCTGAAAACGAAGAAGAAAAAAGTAAGTTTATCATAAATTTTTTAAAAAGTTTATTGAAGGCTATTTTTGCAAAATATTTTGATTATAATGATAGAATTATAAATTAAGTCAAAAGGAGCATATAATAAATTCGCTGGGAATAGTTGCTAGGAAGTTTTTAATTCAGTATGTTCAATGGAACATATTGAATTAAAAAATCCAATTTTGAGAGATTCATAGGCACACATGTAATATATTGTTGTGATCAAAAAGCAGTAAATTTCAAATTTTTATTTAGAGATAAATGGTAAAATCTTGTTCCAAAAATTGATAAGCTTAATATGTTAATTTTATCTATTTGATGTATTGCAACTTTAATATTGAACATGTTCAGATACATGAATGAATCATATTAAAATGCAAAGTTGATGGTGGAATAACAATCTGAATGAAAACTACAAGTTTACTCCATGAAAAAACTATTGTGTGCGTATTTTAATATTTTGACACTTTACAGTGTTGTGACTATTCTAAAAGTTACATACTATATTTTTGAAGGGAATACAGAACTAAGAGGCTTTACTGTTTTTAAAGTTACTGCAAAACTAAAAGTATTGTGACATTTTAACTTTTATTTCTTAATAGATGTTCACCAATCCTAATGGTTCCAGTTGATTTATATAAAACATTATTTAATTTGAATTCATTACAAAAACAATGTTCTCAATATAAAGCGCTTTGTTTTGAGTTTTGGAGTTTGGCGAACTTCTGTTTGTTTATATTGTAAACATAACCGCCTAAGGAGGTTACTCACAGGTCGTTACTGAACTTCAGAAGATATGAATCACCTATATTAAAATACGTTATTTTATTTTACTGTTCTAAATAAAAATTTCATTCATTTAGTAAATATATGTCTAATATTATTTTTTTGAGAATTTAAACCTCCATTCAGTAACCGTTATTAATTGTCATGTTAAGAAATATTTAATTTATTTCTATCTCATAATAATTTATATTCTTATTAATTAAATAATTAATCTTACTGTATTTAAGTTACTTTAAATAAATCAATTATAATTAATATGAAAGTATTAGTGTAATTAATAAGTCATACAGATGATATTTCGTCTTTTGTTAAAAAACTGCAGGACAGCAAGCTTCTTCATTTGAGTCTCAACTTTCGTAGACTTCGTCAAATTTTTAAAAATGTTTAGTCAATTTTCAGTTTATCTTTTATATTTTAAGTGTGAGTTCTTTTAATTTAAAAGTGATGTTAACCGTTAATTTTGATAATTAACGTTGTACGACAAGATTTTTACTGATATTTGGTGAGAACTTGTTAAGTATTTTTTAAATGAAAATTATCTGAATAATAAATTAATTTGTTTCTTTATATTTATTTAGTAATAATTTGTCAAATAATTTTCTTTTTATTATATAGAAATTTGTTAAATTTAAAATTTCTTTATATCTTCTTCGATGATAAAACTTTCGGCAGCCGCATATTGACGAACTCAAAATTAATCTTTCGTAATAAATTAAAATATTTGTGTTTCACATTTTTCTAATTATTAAAAAGTAAATTAAATCAAATTTCTAAATAAATTAAAAAGAAATTCTCTATATTGGTGGTCGAACTGGGACTAACTCGAAAAAAAAAAGCCAACCAATATACGATTCGAGTTAAATTTTGTTATTGTAATACTAAATCAAATAATGGAAGGTCAGGAAAGATTTGTTAGGACAGAATAATGGGGTTTTTGAAATAAAAAGGATTGTGGTCAGCCGCCAGCTGATTTGGCTGTTGTTAAACAAGAAAAATAAAACATGTCTTTGTACAAATATGATGATTCAGATATATCTAATTCTGGCAAGATTCTTTGAGAATAAATAAACCGGAAAATAGTAATAACCCAATTTTACAATTAATACTTCCAGAATTAAAAAACAAAACATAGCATGGAATTTATACAATAAAAAAAAGAAGAGATAATTCAGAACTGAAAAAAACAAACAAAAAAACATTGAGCTTAAAATGGAAATAAAATTTGTAAATAACAATCTTCAAGTTAAAGAAGAACTAATTACATATATTAATAATAAATTTAATATTTTTGGCCATAAATTAGAACATTTAAATAATAAAGTTGATGATTGTAAAGTCGAATTAGAGGCAAAAATAGTGGATGAT
Source organism: Oncopeltus fasciatus (assembly GCA_000696205.2). Lineage (NCBI taxonomy): Eukaryota > Metazoa > Arthropoda > Insecta > Hemiptera > Lygaeidae > Oncopeltus > Oncopeltus fasciatus. Next base: position 106,256 of record KZ807345.1, on the reverse strand, counting down.
GAGTCAGTACAAAATTGAAGTAACCGAAAAGTGCCTTATAGAAAATATTAAAACAACTAATGATCATCCAAGTAACAAATCCCATATTTATTTACCAATACTTCTTCTGGGTTTAACCATTTCTTGGAGTTTTTTTGGAGAGCCAAGCTTTCGCACATCGTGTGATGGCTTCTTCAGGGATGAATGGAGAATGAGGAATGAGCCAAAAAACTCCAAGACACGGTTGAACCCGGAAGAAGTATTGGTAAATATGTCTGAGGACCATGGAAGCCTACGTGAACAAATCCCATATTATTTTTATTTGAATAAAAATGAAATAATTATAACTAACTAAAAATTACTGATAATAGAAAACTGTTACAGCGGACGACAGACACAAAAAATGTTCAAATAACGAATGTAGTTGATAAAAAAGTGCAGGATAATGAGTGACAGATTTCTTAAACAATATAAATGAAAAATTATTCACTGAAAATGATTTATATAAACCAAAATTACTGTTCAATAATTTTAAATTAAAAAAAAAAAAATCAATAAGATTTATTGAAAATTTAGAAAATAAATTAGTTTTCAAAAATAATTGTAAGTAAGTTAAAGAAATTTTAAGGCAATATTTACATTTTATTAATGGGCTTTTCCGGGACCTCCTTCAGATATTGGTACTGAACAAAGGGATTTTAAAATATTTATCTAAATTATTACCTTACTAAATTATGCATTTATGTCATGTTTTTATATTTTTCTTAGTGTCTAGCCATAATGCCATTTTTTAAATTAAAGCCCATAACCACTCAAATTCGCAACAGAAAATATAATATTTATAAATAATTCAAATTGAAGTGTCCAGAAGGATCTATGGGTGATATAGATAGGGATATCTAAGGAGATAGGGTGATATGACTAAGTTCATTATTTGTATCATTGTCTCGCCTATTAGACGTATGCTGTCTCATGACACATGACTCCTCCTTAAATTGAAGCTACCCCTGGAAGAACTATCTGAGTTCTGCTGATGACTAATATCAATAGAATTATTCATTGAATTATTATTTTTAAAATTTTTGAAAAATTGATTAAGTAATATATAATAAAAAAAAAGAGCAGTGAATATAATAATGAGTAAAAATTTTATGTAGGAATAATTGTTTGATCATTATCATTATTATTGAAAGGTTTTACAAAGTTCTGAATTAAATTAAGTTAACTTAATTTCTTTAAATTAACAGTAAATTCAATTGTTTTCGGAAAATTTAAATTTAAATTAGAAATAACACTTGGTTTTTCATAGCTAGAAGTTTTAAAATTATAAGAAATATTTTTGAANAATCAATAATAAATAACTATTAGGCATATTTTTAAAGAGTTTTATTATAAATGGTCACATCTACACCTATACACATACTCCTATTCATAAAACGTGTTCAAGAACTTGTCTTGACTTTGAGGGAATCCTGCAGCGGGATTGGAGGATAGTGACAAGAAAGTCCCGGGATCTACACACTTCCCGATCACCGCGACCTCTAGGAAGGGACATTTGAATGCCGAACGGAGACGCTCGCATGTGACACCACTTAACCTTTCCCGGCACAATGGCCGATCCAACTCACTCCTCTTCCTTTTGTACACTTAAATCGAGGGCCCTCTTGCCCAACACTTGGAGGACTACCAGCGACGCCCTCGAGAGAGTGAGATTCCAAGTGCCGCAGATAAAATGTCCGTCAGATTCGAGCAGCGTAAACTAAGAAGATATTCCTTTTTTTCATTAATGATGGTCAAAGATAAAAAATAAACGACTGATTTGATCTAATAAGCTGGACAGGATAATAGAGTACATCGGCTGGCTCTGGACTGTCTGGGAGTGAAGGGTTGGGTGGAGTGCAGAACTTTAATTCCTACAAATGGAGAGTTTTTGAGTAGAAAGGTAGAAAGTATCAGTTGATAGTTTTTTGTAGAAGTCGGTCAAGATAGGTCTAACCCTAACCGAAACCCCCCCCCCCCCCAAAAAAAAAACCATCTAATAATAATATCTACTGTCAAAAAAGTTCTTTCATTTGAATAATTATCTAAATTTTCTAATAATTGCTTTATTATTTATCCTAAACTATTTATTAATCCATATTTGTTTCTTTTATTATTTACAATATGCACTTAACTATTATTAACTTTATCTTCTATAGTATAGTTTTAGACTGTTTTTGACAAAGATTTTCATGTGTAATTGTCCTTGTATAAGTTTGTCAGTTCTTTTAATATTTGCTTTTTTGATATATTTTTCTTTTGCTAAAATGTTTGTTTCATTTACCTGTTGATAAAGTAGTTGGTGAACCCACTATGAAGCAATGGTGTCAGAGATTTTCTTTTTTTTTTTCTTATGATTCTATATAGAATTTCGGTGGCAACACCCATTGGACCTTACATGGAGTGTACCAAGTATTAGAAAAGGAAATTCACTTTTTGATACAACCCTTATACGGTCTTATGTGTGCCACCACTGAAATTCCAAATAAAATCATATGAAAAAAAAACAACCTCTGCACACCATGCGTCATAGAGGGTTTACCAACTAAATTCCATATACTATCCTGTCATGAAAACAAAAAAAAAGAAAATAAACACAATTTATTTCTTAGTTAAATATGATAAAGAATATTGTCAAAGAATGGACATTGAACTGATTTTTTGAAATATGAAAGAAAATGAAGCGTTGTAGAACAATTCGAAGCTTTTTTATTTTTTAGATTGATTATATTTTTTTAAAGAAAGTAAAAAATAAAAAATTCTTAAGAAATAAAATGTCTCTGTGTGTGTCTCGGATAACTATAGGCCACAGTTTTCAGTTTTCTTTATGCAATTCGGAGTGTGACTTTTAAATGCAAAACTGAAGGCTAAGTTGGCTATTGGGAAAAATCAGACCAATAAGTGTCGGCGGATTACCAGTAACATCAAGTACAAGTAAATAAGGTTTTCACTATATAGCTGTCGTAATGATTAGCCCAGTTAGATGAAACTGAACACAGATTTGTTCATTGACAAAATAAATATTTTAGGAGGTACACGGTATACTCCAAGTAGTAGTGCAGATTTATAAGATGATTTATTTAGGTAAAAAAAAAAAAACAGTCCCTCTAAAGGTGCATGAAGATACTCTCTAATTGTATTTGGGTACCAAAGCCTGAAGATGACAATAAAATACTGAACCCGGTTACTGCAAGAAAAGTATTTAGGTATAGGCAATATACAATTTTTTTTTAATTTTTGCTATGCTCCCATTTATTAATTTTCCTATGAAGGGAGTAAGCCTTTCATCTGTGATTACTGTAGCTAATAAGAGTTTGCAGTACTTTTTTCTCTAGGCTGGACTTCTCATCCAAATAGAACCTTATTTTTTTTTACATTCATTCTCATTCTTGGTCTGTCTCTTTACCTCTTCAAACCTCATGGCACCTACTCAGTACTGCTTCATTTCGTACTGCTTTCATTTATTCATATCATCTGGTGATCTTACTCAATGCTTGTAATGCGACACTAAATGTTCAAGGTGAAATAACACATGGTGAACAATGATTTATATGGCTTTGGAATATCGTGATTGCTACTACATAACGTCTTGTACATAGAAAATGTCGCCATCTGAGATAGAAGGGGGCGAAGCTGAAAGGCAGAGGGATGTGTATTTGTTGATCCGGAGGAAGAAGGCTAGGATACTGACAAACGCTACGGAAACGATGAAGATCTCCGAGCTTAAGGAGCTGGTGCAGCGTCTCTGGAGCGAGAACCCCAAGGATATGTTCTTGTTCAATGAGGAAGGACTCCGCATGAAGGACAACGACACTCTGCTGGACCATCGGATCACGTCAAAGGAAGCCAAGTACATCTCTCCTTACGTCATAGACGTCTGCTTCAGCAAGGACTACGAGCACGCCTTCAGGAACTCCCTTCACCTCTGATCAATTCTTTTGTGAAATAAACATTAGTGAGGTCTTCAGGCCTTTTCAACTTAGCTCAGCTCATATATACATTTTGTACGCAGTAATTTTCATTCACACCACCTGGAGCGCTCTTATCGACTGATTACTGTTATTCAATTTTGAAGTTACACGCGAGAAAAAGAAAAGTTAAGAAACTTTAAAAAATTAATAATAATAATTTGAAAGTATATATTTTGTGGAAAAGCTTCGAATTTTTATAGTACACGATATCTTAAGCGCTGCTTGACCGACACCATTAGAGCCTTTTGTGTCTCGTATTGGTACCTCTTAGCGAATTTCGAAATCTTCTAACATAATCTAATGATTGATTGTCTCTTCATAAAAGATTTTTTAAAAATGTTTCTGATATTTTCCCCGATTCTATCTACTTGATACAAAGGGAGATAATCACTTAAATGATTATATATATNGAGCCTCTATTGCCTGTAGCTGGTCTGATACTTTGTTTACTCTTGATTAACAAATTCCATATTTGATCATTCCACAAATCACTAGATGACTCCTTCAAAACCAGAAAAATGGAAAAATATAGATGTAGAATGAGTAGAAAAATCATAAATATATCCTTATATAAATATATGATATTTCATTCAACACTCCGTTCAAAGCGTATGTAGGGAAATATATTTATTAATAATAGAGGAAAAAAAGAATGATTGAGTAGAATTTTCTCTTCCCTTTTCGCCATCAAGTTCACCTTCGCGTTGTTAGAAGAAAGAAATGAAACTTACCCTTATGTCTTGTCCATTTTCAATGGAACCCAGAGACAAGTAAAATCTCCTTAGCTTATGCAGCTCCTACGTGAGGTTTTTTTAAAATCATTATTATTATTATTATCATTTATTTTTTATCTTATTACTATAAATTGTGTATGTTGTACATTATTATTATATTATTACATATTTATTATATACTATGAGAGCACATTGCAAGATGCACGCTGTCCAGGATGTAATTTCTAAATAAATAAAATAACCAGTTAAAAAAAAAATAATCGAACAATTTGAAAACAAGATTTTTTGTTTTTGTTTTTTTCATTTTAAGCGTGACTTAAGGAGAAAGGACAACTGTTCTTAGACTTGGGAAGAAAGGTACATTTTACTTTGAAAGCTTTAATATATATAAAAAAACGCTAGCAAAGGTACTATTTTTTAAAATTTATTTTTATTTTTAAAGAAAAATATATTTAAAATAAATAGCAATGAAAGCACTGGTAAAAAGCGTGTCCGTTTTTGTGTGCGCACGCGTGTGCTTATGCGTATACGGGCGTGTGTGTTTGATTTTTTTAGAGAATTAAGAACCAGGTTGTGAGTAATTAATTCAAATTTGAACCATCAATTTTATTTATTCATGTTTTTAGTTCCTCCCCGACATTTTTCGACCTTTCTGTCCTTTTCAAAGAGTTTATTTCAATTCAATTGATTTAAATGAATGATCCTATATCGTCATTAGTTTTAAATTAAACCAGATTCAGAGTTGATTGTGTCATTTATAGATTAAGAAAAGGACTGAAAGTTCAAAACATGTCGGGTTAGAAATAAAATTCATGTAGAAATAAATTTGATTGTTCAAATTAAATCAATTTCGATCTGGTTCCTAATTTGGCTACAAATTACACACATACGCACACACATATATGTGTGTGTGTGTGTGTGTGTGTGTGCGTGCGTGCGTATATATATATGTGTGTGTGTGTGTGTGTGAGAGAGAGAGTATGTATCAAGTAGGTAGGATCGGGGAAAATATCAGAGAGAATTAGTTTGGCCCTGAGCCGAAGCAACTGGCGTTCTCTCCAGTGGACGTAAAATACCCATACAAGCGAATCCGTCTGTAGGATATCCGACTGTTCCGGACCCACGGTTCACTGGAGTTGGCCACTACCTTAAGTACCAAATGAATTTCAGATCTCTAGGTGTGTTGTTGGGCTTTGTCTGCCGAGAGGGTCGCTGACTGACTGCGTCTCCGCTCCAGTGCTAAATTTCCAGAAGCTACCGCCAGAATTTCATAGGCTAACGCGAAGGACATCAATTCGCAGGCATAAATACTCATCAACAGTATTCTGATGATGATTGACAGTAGATTTTAAGAAATCGTGCGATTCTCGCTGATACCACGATATGGTCTGCAATCTTTTCTTCTACCAGCGATCTTGATTAGGATAATTTAAAATTATGGACTGATAAATGAAATAATATATATAAAGGGGTCCAAGATAAATCGAATCAATTGATGTTCACGACATAACAGATTTAAATGATTTAAATAACAAAAGTGTCTAATATATATTCATATAAGACACTTTTGTTATTTAAATCATTTAAATCTGTTATGTCGTGAACATCAATTGATTCGATTTATCTTGGACCCCTGTACATATATTATTATTATTAAGATAGATCTATTAATAATCGAACATTCTTCAGGGTCCGACAAGGATTAGATTACTCCGAATATTACGAAGTGGAGGCGGGAGTTCCACAAGGTAGTGTGCTCGGGCCCATCCTTTACATCCTGTATACTGCC
>KZ807345.1:71826-86983 GCA_000696205.2 Oncopeltus fasciatus | reverse complement strand
TAAACACCCATGGCTCAGGACAAGCTTCTATATTATAAATAAAAGATTGACCTGGGCGGGATTTGAACCCGCGGCGTCAGGATGGCGAGACCCGTACGGATCCCCTGAGCTAGCCTGGCGCCCCTATACTGGGTTAGTAAATTTTTTTTTCTGGCTCTCTTTGCATTTCTTGTAGAATATTCTAGTTATATATTTAAGAAATTTCCATAGTAGGTTTGGCCGAAAAAAATGTTACTAAAACGTAGAATTATTTCTACAGCAATAATAAGAATTCGAATATAAATATCCAATAATAATATTGGTTAAATTTGTATAGTATTATTAGAACATAATATTCAACTTTATCTTTCACCTTCATCCCTCGTTCTTCTTCAGCCATTAATGAACTCATTCTACCGTTTAAGAGTTAATAGAGTACATATACAAGTTCAATATCTACTTTTTGAGTAAACGAGAATACAAATTACCTAAACTTTGTCACTAATATGAACTACTCAGACTTTAGTTATTTTTTAAGAAGAAGTTGTGAGATGAACGGAGAATGACGACAAAGAGGTGACGACGATTTTATCTACACTAAGGGCCTGATGAAGTCATAGGCCGGAAAGCTTGACGGGAAAAATTGTAAGAAGACAGAGATTATGTATTTTTATGAATATATATGTATGCAAATTTTTAAATTTTATTTTCAACGCACCATATTTTTAACTTTTCCTGAATAGGATCGTTGAATTCAGCTCAACGCCCAAATAAAACGTAAATCCAACCCCAACATATCGTCAATGAAAATGTTTGATTTCCTTGAGCGAATCCTCTAAAACTTGAGTAGACCATTGATCTTTGAGTGGAGGATTGTTTAGGCCTATTGAGAGCCCGAGGCTACGGGGCTAACAACAACTAAATTCTCGCGCCCCCTTCAACAACAGTGGACTGTGGTCAGCCCAGATCTACTCTGCCCCTCTCCCACAGAACAGTTAGTTTTGTAATTGTGCTAGATATTCCAATAAGTGTGCTTGCTAAATATGTTATTTAAGCAGCGTAGGCACTCCATTCTTTGTTTTGTTTTTTTTTAAATTAAATAATGTAAAAAATAAAAAAGTAAATTATTTATAATAGGTCTTTCAAATTTCAAAAAGCTGAGTGCTATCGAAGCCATCATCGTCAGATCTGAAAATTCTTCCGTGTACTCTTGCTCTGAGAAATTCCTGTATCTGAGGATGGTATTCCTTGGGACTCGATGGGACTAAGTTTTAAATATTTGTTTTTATTATTTAAAATCCTGTTCTTGATAGTAAAACAGCCGTTTTTCAAATATTACTTTTTTAACCTACAAAGTACTACTTAAAGTCAAGCGAAGGAGCTATTTATATTTATTATTTATGTGTGAGTCATTGAATTGAATTAATTCCCAAATAAATCTATAAATTCTCTCATCCCTCTACTCTCCTCATACAACACCCTGTATTTAAAAACCTATACTTGAGACAACCTCCCAGTCCTACTACCCCCTCTGCTAAACTGCATGTCTAGAAGTTCACTAAACTGCAGAAACCCTATTTAAATGGGTACTCCGCTTTTAAAATGCTTTAAATTATAGACTATAAGATAATTTTAGTTGGGGTTCGGTCAAGGTAGATCCAAAAAACACAAATTTGAAAAATGTATTTTTTAATAAAGGATTATTTGCCAACGTTTCGGCTTACCATACATTGTAAGCCATCTTCAGGGCTGTAGAAATACAATGTCATGAGAATACAATAATAATTGAAATTAGTATAATAGAGAATTATAATAATATTATGTAATATCAAGAGTATGAACGTACAAAGCTATGTAAGAAAATTTAAAAGTTTATGAAAAACAATTTGAAAAAGAACCAGTTTGAAAAAAAACATGCAAACAAACAGCTTATTGACAAGAAAAATTTTAAATATCATTAAAGCAGTAATTTGCCACACCTACCTATCATGAAGATGAGAGAGGACGTCCTGTCCTTGAGTTCACATTTCCATGACTGAACTATATAAATTTTACTTTTACACAAAGTGAGAGGTACAAGGAGTGGGGGGAGCAGGTACAAGGCGAAGGTGCAAATGGAAAGCGGCCTGTTGCAAGAGAGGGCAATAAAAAGGACAAAGGAAAAAATGGAAGGGTATTATTGGGAATAAGTGACTTTGGAACTGGGAAAAATGTTTTGACAGGTTTATTGAGACGGAGGGCTGATGGTTTTTAGAATGTTGAAAATGTTAGAATAAGTTGAGGAAATTTGTTCTATGTCCGTTCTGTCGTTAACTGGATAGTGTTGTAAGTTGATGTGAACGGTTTCAGACAAAAGACGTTTGTGTTGATAGGGTTCAGTGGGAAGAATGGTCAACAAACTCTCCTTTTAAATTATAGAGATTCTTCTCAAATAAAATAAAAAATAATAAAATTCTTGTTTAAAAAAAATCAATATTCTAGAGAAAGCTAAACAAAAAATCTTTCTGGAAAACCCCTAATTAAAAATACTCTTAAAAATGGACGCCTTAATACCACCAAAAAAGTCTCCCCCCCCCCCTAAAAAAAAAAAAAAAAAATGTCTAGAGCAGTAGGAAAAGTATAAATTTCATAGACTACGGTTTTAAACTTATTTGGCTGATGGATAATAACTGTATATAAAATTCGAGCTGTGAAATACCATATCAAGGGAATTCTCGGCAGATACCGAGTTCATTTTCCACTTATTTAAAATTAATAAAATAAAAAAGAACTATTTATTTGAAGTAATAAGCTCATATTTCTTACCTAATGCATGATAGTAAAAATCGTTTGTCTGCTATCTTGTTGAGACAGATTTATAGAAAAAAATTTCGATAATTTTTCCAATCCCACGTGCTTGTCAGAAAATAATAGTGTGTATTGTTTCTATATATGTGTATATATATATAACTTTTTATAAATAGCATTTGTGTCTGTGTGAATTTGTATTCCAACATTCAATACGCCGCAATATTCTTCTTTTTTTTAATTTTGAAATTCGCCATATAAAATAAAATAATAAGTGGGGTTAACCTGAAAATACCTAGTGGGAATAAAAAAGATTTTTTTTTTTTTATGTAGCGGACGGAATATTTTGTTTAGTGTTATACAACTCAATTCAAATAAATAAATAAATATTTAAAATTTACACAATGAAATTGAGCAATTAGGAGAGAGAGATTTTCTATGATTTTTAGAATTTTATATTTAAGGATATAGAAGCCGTAATTAATTGTTTTTCTTAAGGAAAATTGGCAAATAAATACAAATTAAATGGCTGAGTTTATTGGGTGTAAATGAATCTAGATACAATTTTTGTCTCGTGATAAATATACGATCTAAATGCCTATGGTTTTAAATGTCACTGAACTACGGTGCAGAGTTTGCTTATTTTGCGCATTTATTTTTTAAATTATTTTCAGGAACTTTTTTTATATTTGGATGTATGAGATTTATATTGTCTCATCCTTGGAAGTTGGCTTTGCAAATTTTTCTGCCAACTTACTGTTGTGTAGCTGTATTGCGCAAATTATATTTATACATTATTAAATTACCTAGATTGTTTCATTTAGTTATATTTGTTTGTATCATGGGTAATGTATCTCTGTTGCAACTTGCGAATAATCTATATAAGTATTAGAAAAATTATTAGTTTGTTACATTCGATCTCCAATTTTTGTCTAGTCTGAGTCTAAGAATATTTATAAGAATTTATATCTTATAGGCAAGGCCTCTACATCCCACATGATCACTATCCTTTCATATATTTTTTGAACGTCCTAGGACTGGGTTGTATGACTGGAAATTACAGTGAATGTAACAAACAAGTAAGAAATTCCTTGTCAAAAATCCACTTATATGTCAATTTGTACATATTTGTTCACGTAGGCTTCGACGGTCGTCAGAAGTATTTACCGTTTCTTCTCAATTCAGTAAATACACCTGGATTTTAAAAATCTCTCTTTTACAACTCTCATTCTCTTTTCAGTCCTGAAGAAGCCATCACATGATGTGCGAAAGCTCGGCAAATAACACCAATTTGACACGGTCCAACCCGGAAGAAGCACCTGGATTTTAAAAATCTCTCTTTTACAACTCTCATTCTCTTTTCAGCCCTGAAGAAGCCATCACATGATGTGCGAAAGCTCGGCAAATAAGACTGTATCATTGGCCTTACGTTGCTTACCGCAACATTATATCTTGGAATTTCAGTAACATCCCACCTTATATGATCGTTCGTCCATCAGGACCTTTTATGGGTACATCGTTCCTTGATCATCACCCAAGTGTCAGACTACAATAGGTACGCCTATATAGTCCATTTCCTCACAATTCCTGTATCATTCCCTCCGCCATGTCCATCTTCACTCGTATTCGCCCGGCGTTCCCATGTCGGATTGCCGAAGAGGAGGGGTACTCCACTCCCCTCCCTGGGATTGTAGTATCTCCCCTCCGCCGAATGTGGGGCAATTACTGACCCGCTGCCGTAATAAAGCTCTGTTTTAGGTGGCTTGCCTAACGCGGCGGTGCGGTTCGGCCGGAGGCGCTGCTGGCTTGCGGTTCGCCACACCAGCCGTTCCCGGCCCCCCAGAACCCGGCTCTTTTCTTCCATCTCTGTATCATACCGCTAGGAGTCTTAACAATGCCTCTCTCACATGCTCTATGCTTATAGCTCTATAGCTATTCTTCAAGGACAACAAGCATTCACTGTAGTAACATGAAGTATGAGTGACATATATTTATATATATATATATATATATATATATATATANATAGTTAGGAATTTAGTTCATTAATAATTATAAAAAAACATAAATCTAAGTTAATTTATTATAATAAATAAGTAACTCTGCTAATTACAACTAAAAATCAAAATTACTAGCCTTACTAACTAATAGATAAATACGCAGTTAGAAATAGAAAAAAAATAATTACTTACATTTAACTACAGATATGTGCAAGTCAATTAAATTTGCTTATTTACATAGGGGCCTCGAGATAACCTGTTAATCACTGTCACTTCTAAGAGTTACCGAGACTGCAGAGGCTACGACCAGCCCGACGCTCTGTGGCACGCGATTTGACACGGAATCTGCCACTGAGTAGCACTTAACTTCTCAATGACTCGGGGGGCTGCTTGCTGGCTGCTTTTATAACTTCGTGAAAGGGTAAGGGGGGCCTAGAAGACTCTCATCAGGATTTCTAAGTATAGCTGCTCCCTTTCACTGACAAAGGAAGCATCTGGCGTCCATCAATTGGCCCCTTCCCGTAGAGGTCTGGACCTCACGCGACCTCCTTTGAAAAGTTTACAAATATTTAAATAAAATTATATATTTAAATTATAAATCGTTCTTTAAACTTATTTTCTTCAAAACACGGGATGAGTTCGTTTACGGCTCTAACGGTCATGAATTGAAACTTTATTTCTTTAATCTTAATGAAGTTTGCTGTCGTTTTTAAATGTAAAATTATACAGTTTCATATTAGTATATATTCAGTATATAGTTGTCTATAAGAGTTCGTTATTGAGCGGAATTCAACGAATAGAAGGGGGATCGCCTGAAATTTCAAGTGCAAGTTAATTTTTTTTTTTTAATGTAGTGGACGTAATATTTGGTATATACTAATAAAGAATACCTACTTGTTTATTGACAATTGATATATTATCTAATTGTTATGGAATACATAGCAAATTTGGTTGAAGACGGGCATATGAGGGACTGGATAAAGGGAGGGACAAACACTAATCCTAGTACAGGCCATATAGGGAGGGAAACTTGTGTTAAACATATATTTAATCAAGACCGATGGCACACTTGAGAAGGATTGTGGTCATCACACAATTTTTTCCCATTAAGTGAAGAATAGTTCTCAATTATGACTTGGTGTTCTCATGGAGTTCACCAAGTATCCTTTGGGCCATTACAAACAGAAGCACAGAAAGAAAAGTCAACAAATATTTACTGTAAATATTAAACCTTGGAACTTTGACTCAAGAGTTCAGTACAATAAGACCATCACGCTCAGATGAGGGAGAGACCACATATAAAATTGTCAATATATTCGTTATAATAAGAAATTAAATTTTCAAATTGATATTACATTAAATTATTGAAACATCCTTCAAGAAAATTATTTAGGGATGACTTCAAGTATGGATATCTTGGTAGAGGGGTGTTTCTAGGAATTATTGACGCCGAGAGGAGGGATGGTATTGGTAGCCTGGTTTGTTGAATGGTAGTTGTATACCACTAACATACCCATATTAAGGGAATTTAAAGCAGATTTCCTATCAGAAAATTAGATTATTCACGATTTTCCTGTGACAAGAATTTTGTAAAACTGAACTGAACTTAACCTAATAAAACCTACATTGGAGATATTAAAATTATTGTCTTAATTATCAAATTAAAGAGATCAAATTTGGTATTCAAGGTTAATTTTCCAAACCGTTATTTGTCTGAAGACGCCCGAGGAAAAGATTAGTTATGAATGAGGAATTAAAAAAAAAAGACAATATTTTCGTTGCTGTCAATAGGTAGTAAAAAATGCATTGAGTAAAATCGAACGAATTTTTACGTAACTCTATTATTCAATAGAACTTTTACAATAATGCATATTAAGAGAAATATTTGAAAATAATAAGGATATAATTTTAAGTGGCAAGTCTTTCGTTGTAAAAGGATTTTGTTTTTGTTTACAAAATATATTTTTTATAAAAATTTGTCTACATTATTATGAAAAATATGTCATCTCCACTCTTTATTCTAGGTCAGTCTAGAGCAAAGCTTAGTGGTCATACCTTTTACTGCCATTGCCCTCTCAGGCTTTTGTGAGCTAAATATCACATTTATTATTATTTATATTCTACTTTAATGTAACCAGGGAAATCTACTTATTACTTCTGCGTGAGGAACTTCTTACAATTCCAATAAGAAAAGCATTAGAGCAAAATGAAATGGAACATATGTAAAATGCATGGTTATTTGGATAAGAATTCCTTCGGAGTTTGTCCTTATCAGAACGATAGCCGGTAATTCCAAGGGGAGCATTAATGCTCCCTTGCTCCTAATTCTCGTTGAAGAAGAACGGTCGTTGAACGCCTGAACGTGTCCCTTTGTACGCTTAAACACACACGACCGGCGACGCTAAATGCTACTTCTTGGCTATGGTGTTCGAGACACGACCGATATAGCCTTGATTACAGAGGCGGCTGGTCACGCAATGCTATGACACCCCACGGTGCTACCCGATTGGTTATCAGCCATTAGTGCCACTTTCGCTCCATCAAGATGGTGATAGGGGCGCCAGGCTAGCTCAGGGGATCCGTACGGGTCTCACAATCCTGACGCCGCGGGTTCGAATCCCGCCCAGGTCAATCTTTTATTTATAATTTAGAAGCTTTTCCTGAGCCATGGGTGTTTAAAATAGGGTGGCAACCTGTAGATAGCCCCTTCCTCCATGGCCCTAAGTGGTTGAATGGAAGGCTAACACGCAAAAAAAAAAAAAAAATAAATAAAAAGATGGTGATATTCGGGACATTTGGCCAAAATAAAGCTGATAACTAAAGGACATGAAGCCAACATAACTTTGTTATTCTAAGATGATTTTAGTTGGGGCTCGGTCGAGGTAGATCCAAAAAAATACAAATTAAAAAAATGTATTTTTTTAATGAAGGATTAAGGATTAGAGGATAACTTTGTTATGATACTTTGTTTGAGTCTTTCCCACTGTCATTTTTAAAAATCAACTTTATGCTCTACTCAACTGATTCCCTCTCTGTGGTGCAAAGGTCCTCAGCTTACCTTAATCTTGTAAACACAAATATATATACATATTATATTTTTGATTTCTCATAACACTAAACATAACGGAAATATTCATGATAAGTCTCTAAATCCCTCTCCCGTGTATCTTTTAAACAGAAATAAACTCATTCACCGGTTGCAAAAGAAATGTCTTTACAATACAAACAGATTTTGGTTTATTTACTTCAAAGCGAGAGGGATTAACCGACCCTTGAGCATACATTGCTAAGAAACTTTGTTAAAATTCATTTTTTTTTGGTAAAATTGTTAAAAAAGATAAATATTGAATTTCAGTTTTTTCTTTTTTGTATTGCTGGTTGAATTACTGAACATTTTATCACAATAATAAAAAGTATTTTATAAATAATAGCCTGAAAAGCCTGTAAATATATAATTTCTATGGACCAGCCTTTCTTAAACAAATATATAATAATAATATTNAGGGTATATATATAAAGTAATCAAGTTAGCTAATTAACAAAACTCTGGTTAGCAGGAGCAGCATAATTTAAGCAAATCTCCCATGTTTTATTAAGGACAGACTTATACAAAAGTGGACGACTTATTTGTTCTTAAAGGCTGAAAATTAAAATTAAGAGAAAATTTCGTCTCATTGAGGCTGGCTCTGGGGAAGGGAATTGTAGGAAGCATTCAACCGTCTTAAACACAAAAAAAAACTTTCTCTTTAATACGATAGGCGTTTCACAATTTAAAAAAAGAGGAAATAAATGTTTCAGATTTACACTTATAGCTTTCACAGTTTCTAACTTATATTCGGCTAGGGAAGGTGTTGGCGACTTCGATTTGGCCTTTCCATACAAACGCTTCCTCTCGCCTCGTCCACTACAGCCAAAATGACGAATCTCTTTTCGTCAACGGCTTGTAAATATAACCCCTAGCAATAAATTAGATTTTACTTCTGTCTTGAAAGTGAAAAATTTGATAACCTCCCAAATTATATCTTCCTCAAAAATAATGACGTTACAATTCATGTGTGACATAAAAATACCCTTCAAGCCTATCATGCTCTATACATTTAGGGCGTAATAACCTACATGTTTATCGCCTAAACAAATGCATATCTATCTATCTATACATTTATTCACTCTTAAATAAATACGAAGATAATGCGATTTAAATTATTCAGTTACTTGATACTCCCTGTCCCTTTTCAAAAATAACCTTTAACAATACTCATCTATGGATTACGAAAAGTTTATCAGAAAAATTGATTTTTTTGAGAGAGATATAAGGGAATACATCGAATATACAAATAAAATACATATATATTTACATATGTATAAAATCCTTAAAAGTCAATACTATAAATAACAAAATAATGAAATATTCATGTACAGTACGTCAACATAAAAAGAAACAATCAATTTCATGTAAAAACAGATGACATTTGTAAAACTAACATAAACCGATAGTTGAGAAATTTATCAATAATTCGAAATTGACCTGATTTTGAGGTGATTTACTTCGTCAACAACTTTTGTATATTTATTTTATTACAAAAAAAGGACAACTAACTCTTTTTTAATCTGCAGATAGGAAATTGAAGAGGATCTGTTTACTTATCCCCTTTTCATGAAAGCTGAATGGGTACTTGTTTATTCACTTTTTTCTCTCTTTTATTTTACAAGAGTGCATCTACAAGAATTTTGAAATTTTAAGGATTTATTGCACCTACTGCCGTTCCTATCTAATGAATAAATAAATAATAAAAAAAAAATATACAATTTAATTAAATGTGCTTATTTACAAAGAGGCCTCAGAACAATTGTTACATTGTCTGCACTTACCATCTACTAATGTTTAGTGACAGTATCTTTACTGCAGTAAAGATGCTGCGACTTAACATTTCACTGTCTAGTGCCCGACAAGACACGCGATCATGCACGGGATCTGATACTGACTCGCGGGTCGCTGGCGAGCCGCTTTTACAAAGGTATGGAAGGATTCAGGCAGGCCTAGATGAATCTAAAAGCTTTTTCTTGGTAAATCTGATTTCCTCTTTTAATGAGGAAGCAGGTGGCCTCCTTCCATTGCCCCCTTCCCTTACCGTACGGGTGTGGTATCCGCCTCCTCTCATTTCCTGCTTGCTCAGACATTTACAAAACTTTATCTTTCAAACTCAAATTATTAAGATGGATAACTGTTCGCTTATTCTTAATTAAAATACTATTCAAACAGTCATTGTCATTAACATACTGAATTTTTTCTTGAACTTAACCTTGATCGTAGGTATGAAGAAAAAAATTTTTTTTAATCAGCTTTTTGTCATTTTTTCCTAGTAACTTTGCCTCAAAGTACTCTATTTTAAATATTTTTCTAAAATATTTTATTTGATTAAAAAAAACAAAACTTCATCCTGATTTGTTCATCGTTTTAAAATATTAAGTCTTGAACAGCTTTAGAAAGTCTTCCTAAATTATTTAAGTATTCGAAATATATAATCAGAAATTTATATTTTAATGCGAACTTTTCAATTTTTTTCCTAAATTTTTGCCATGTTTCAATTTTGTTAGCAAAGATAAATTATGATACATTAGTAATTTATCATAGAACATGTCATATCTCTCCCGTTCCTTCGTCTTATCTGAACACTGTCACACATTCCTCTTCACTTATACTTCATCTGTCTAGAATAATATATTTAACACCCCCTTCGGTATACACTTATTGTGTACTACGCACTTATAAAGTGCATACAAATACTCGTTCCCCATCCTTACTTTACTCTTCCTTACGTTCAGAGTCTGCCTCATGGTGCTCTGAGAACACCCATAAGGATTGTTCGAGAAACAGTAGTCTATCGCAGTACCTTTTAGAAAATTTCGAGTCTGACAAGCTTGCCTTAAGTAAACAGCGATCTGAGAGGGTAAATCGTCTTGAATAAATAGCTGTTACTGGAGCGAGAGAGAACAGATGAGTTTTATTTGTTTGTGTGTGTGTGCGCGCGAGTTTTTTTAAGCTGCCCCAATTTTATTTGTGTACGGACTTAAGGAAGTGTTTTCCAAGCTTGTTCGGCTTGACTATGCCCTCATCGAACCCTTCAACCCCTGTCCTTCCCGGATTAAAGGTTTAAGGCTTGTCTTTTTTTCCTCCCTCCCCCCTCCCCCTATAAAAAATATTGAATACTTGAATGTTAACATCTCTAATTAGTGTACAGGAAGTTTGGAGTTTTCAAGAATTTTCTAACAAAAGTCTTCGTGTTATCTCTTTCTCTCTCCCCGACATAGAAATATACACACATATTCAAACGTCATACTATCGTCACATATTTAAAATTTTAGTAAAATATTTAAATAATATTCTACTTATGATTTCTCGCAAGTAGAGTATTTTTTTTTTATTGTTGAAAGTATTTATATTAGAATACTAACCTAGAGTTTTTTTTGGACAAAAACATTCACTTTACATTAAAAAAATAAATATAAAAATTATTCAAAAGGAGAGTTTGTTGACCGTAGATATTATTCTTAGATAATTTTAGTTGGGGTTCGGTCAAGGTAGATCCAAAAAACACAAATTTAAAAAATGTATTTTTTAATAAAGGATTATCTGCCAACTTTTCGGCTTACATTGCAAGCCATCTTCAGGGCTGTAGAAATACAATGTCATGAGAAACAATCAAAATTGAAATTAATTTAATAGAGAATTGCAATAATATAATGTGATATCAAGAGTATGAATGTAGAAAGCTATGTAAGAAAATTAGTAACGATTTTGAAAAAACAATTTGAATAAAAAAAAAAAAATTTGAAAAAAAACATATTATGCATAATGTGTAAAAGGTTAGGTCACTGGAATGTTCAAGGAAGAATGGTGGGGAAGGCACTTATCCTTCATTAATTCATTCTTAAATAATTAATTTATTAAGTAATTTTTGTAAAAATATTAAAGTGCATAAAAATTCAATTTTACATAAAAGTTAATAGAGTTGTTTCGTAACATTAATTATAACGAAAATTTGGGATTTATAAATTTTAGTCTCCCTTCGACCCTCCATTCGACCAATTTCAGGCGTTAATCCTCTTCCAACGTTTGTCAAAAAATAGTTTATTTACCGAGTTCAGTTTTTCTTTTTTGAAATTACGAATAATTTAGCAGACAATTATATCTATAAGCACTTACAATTTTGACTGAACTATATTTTTGGCTTCTTCTAAGTAGGATCGTTGAAGATCTATTAAAATTTATCAAAAGTCACATCACGCTACCGACTTGAATTATACGAGAAATCTTTTAAAAACGGCAAACCGGTAACTAATTAACTGATTTTAATATGTGAAATTTATTTCATGCCTGCCCTCGCTGTGCACTTATTTCCACATAAGCCTGATAAAGGGCTCTAAGTGAATTGACAAAATAAAAGAGGTATAAATTCAGGAGGGTTACAGCAATCCTCACCGTGTTTTGTCTCACAACTCCTCCTCTCAAAGTTGTCGGAATCTATACTGGTCGTTCCCATACTTTTCGCCTTCATTCCTTATAATGTGTTGGTTTATAAATAAAAAGTTTAAGTCACTTTCGGTAAGAGTAACGGAGGATTCGTACGAAAAAAATAAAAAATGTAATTTTTTTTTAATTTACAAACTTTTTAAATTTAGGAAAACAAACACGAAAATTAATAATTTTCATATTTTCTTCTCGGAAAACAAATAAATATTTGTAAAATATATATCGTTGAGATAAATTCCCAATATACAATAATACTTTAATATCTCGTGTGTTGATTTAATTCATATTTGTTTAAGTCAATATCTCCTTGGTGATCAAATAAATTTTTTCTTACTTTCTTTCTTTCAAATGAGCTTAAATTTGGCTTATGGTATTCTAGTATCTGTGTTCCTATTTTGATTTGTAATTATTGTTTTTTGGTTTTTTTTACAAAATAATATGTTTAGCTTCTGTGGAGGCATAAATATTAAAAGTGAAACTAGTATAGCAAAATAATACTTTAACTATTATAATAGTGGTTTTATAATATTTGTCATTTGCCCTCTGAGAGAGATAATGACCATGCAAAAGAAGGAATCAAGGCAGCTACCTATTTCAGGTGGAGCGACCAAATATTTTAAATTTTTATGAAAAAATTAAACTGAAAAAAATATAAAGTAGATTAGGCTGGAATTTGTCGTTGAAGAAGTGTCTTCAATAAAATATTCTCGCCGACCAGTTTGGTGTTTTCTTGAGGTTATACCACATTAGACATAACTTCATTCTATAAATCTTTACTTACAATTATTTTCTGTACAAAAATTTACATTAAATGTTAGCGAGTCTTCCACATTTGTTTACTTTCAATTGGGAAGCCAAGTTAGCAGTCTGTCGGAGATTAAGGAAAATAAACATTGTTAAGGTGAATTATACTTAGTTGGTGAAATAATTCTGTCGACATATTTAAAAAAAAAAATTTATGTATTCAAGCTTTATAGGGAAAACTATTAAATAAATTAATGTTTATTAAAATCGAATGTGGCTGATTTATAATCAAAATATCTTCTTCGTAATTTAAGTTGAGATATTGTCTATTATTCATAACTAATGAAATAATTAATAAATAAACAAAATATTTAGATTATAGAATTATAGTATCGAAAGCTTTTCAAAGGGAGCTATTTACAAATGTATCTATGAAGGTCGAGATCTTCCCCCATTCATACAGTCTAAAGCCAGCTTTAGTGATCTTTTACAAGTATTTCTTTCCCCAGCTTTTTAAATGAAATACATAAAATACATTAAAAAAGATATAACGGGAAAGACAAACTTTATCTACTCAAATCATTTACTCTCATTATGTCCATTTCCAGTACGTCGTTTCGTTTCTGAAAGTCGAGTGAAGAACGTAGTCAGTATTGTCGCTTGTCGAAAAAGCCAACAATGTGAGCATATTGCAGCATAACTTCCCCATGTCCGGTGAATTATTATCAACTATGTACCCAAATTTATGGTACATTTAATCAAAATCACTCTCAGAATAAAATTACTACAGTATACTAAGATGATTTTAGTTGGGGTTCTGTCAAGGTAGATCCAAAAAACACAAATTTAAAAAATGTATTTTTTAATAAAGGATTATCTGCCAACGTTTCGGCTCACATTGTAAGCCATCTTCAGGGCTATCATGAAGATGAGAGAGGACGTCCTGTCCCCAAGTTCACATTTCCATGACTGAAGTAAGTTCTTTCATTTATTTTCCCTAAATTCACATTATACTACAGTATAGGTTATTGTTACAATAACAAAAGAATCTGTACGCAATTTACTTGCATTATTTTTTTTTATTTTTTTTTTTTTTAGTATATGATAAAGTTCGAGAAATTTTTCTTTGTAGAATTGGAGAAAGCAAAATCCGCAAAACTTGAGAAGGAGAGCAACTATTCTGAAAAATAAATCAGCGAGCACGGAGAGAAAACCAATTTAAGGAGTAAATTGAAAAAAGAAGCCAAGAAAAAAAAAAAAAAAGTCAGAGGAGAAAAGAAAAGTCTACTCTTTTCTTTATAATCGCAAGGGGTGGGTGGGGGGCTCCAGGTGGGATATAAAGTGTGGTGGGGGAGGGGGAATCCCGGGTATGTCTTATGAACTGATATCGAATGCAGGCGAGGCGCGGGGACGTGGCTTGCATCCCTCTCTCTCCCCCTGCCGGACTTGTGTGTTTTCCTGGCTATGATTGCAGGCCAGGAGACATCCTCCACTCTCTGATAACTAACACATTTTCCAGAGGGGTTTCCCAGGATATCTTTCCATCTCGTCCTGGGTCGGTCTCATTCCCCAAACCCCTTAACGCTATCCGACGGGAATCCGAATAAACTCCAACTCAATCAATTTGAACTTATTCTGCTAATTTCTTTAATAAAGAATTGAAAAACAAAACAAAAACAACATCTATTTATGTACTTGTATGATGTTACATCATCTACTTAACTATTTCAAACCCATATAGTACTGATTATATTAATGTATATATATATTAATGAAATACTCGCAGTTGCGATGTGTAGCAATCAAGAACAGGTAAGATAGAGAGTATAGTGCACAAAAAAAAAAAAAAAATCAACTGTAGAAAATTTTCGGGGATCTCTCGCCCTTCGTCAGTGAGACTTCTCAGGGTGAGAGTTCCCCGAAAATTTTGCTACTTGTGATTTTTTCTTTTTCTGTGTGCACTGCACTCTCTTTACCACCTATTCTTGATATATATATATATATATGAGTGTGTGTATGTGTATATATATATATTTTTTCTTTTTTTTTTTACCAAAAAAAATTTTTTTTGGCCCACGTTTTAGCCTGAATTTCAAGACTTCATCAGGGCAAGTAG
>KZ807345.1:0-18226 GCA_000696205.2 Oncopeltus fasciatus | reverse complement strand
AAAAAAAAAATACAGAAAGAAATGATAGGTGTACTTCACTTGATGGAGAAGCTGCCCAATGGCAGAACTCCTTAATCTCTAATTACAATATACAGGTTGTTTTTGTTTATTCTCTTCATATTATTTTTTTTTTTAATGAAGTGTTGGCAATGAGAGAAGGTCACGGGGCCATTTCCTATTCAGGCGACGTGGTGGATTATCAGGATGGGTCATACTGGATAGAGATATACATAATATCTAAAATTTCCGTTATATGACTATTTTTCTAGTTTTTTTTTTTTTTTTTTTTTTAAAGTAGGATTAGTAGAGATTCTGAGAGATTCTTAAAATGTCTGTTCATTTTCATCAAAAAGAATAGGTTGAATTCTATAAGTAAAATTTGTAAAATTTAAAATAATTAGTATAGTTATGAGGTCCTTGTTTATTTGTGAAGTACCTAGCAATTGGACGAGATTGATTATATTTCCTAAAAAGGGGTTTTATTAAATATAGTCGGAATTGCCTGGAGTTACTTAGTTAAGGATTTAATTTAAGAACAAAGATCTAAAGATAGTAAAATTGTCTGCGAGAGAGGGTGATAAATTACCCCAATCCTGTAAAAAAAAAAAGTATCTTAAAACAAACTGCTGTAGTGAAATTGAAAGTCCACTCAATTTTAATTTTCAGAGCAATTATTGTTTATAAAGTTATTTTGGATAATGAAATATTTAGGACAATGACTTATAGAAATATTGGTTCAATAGATTCGCTATGGTAAAAAAAAAAAAAAAAAAAAAAAAATTAATTATTCAGCTAAAAATGAGAATTTTATCTAAGAATTTTAAATTAGCTTTTGTTGAATAATAAACACCACACTTCTTTTCTCTCTATATTCCTTTTTAAAGGGGAAGCTTTAAAAGAAAGGACTTCCGATAGAGCACTGCATAATATTGAAGGTTTTTCTCGTTATTCCAAGCAAGCCGGCGATAAACGTCTATTCAGCTGTAAATTTAATACTGGCCAGGCCTTTTTCCCTCCTAACAGACAACGAGGGAGGCCAGGAGATTTGTAGAAAAACATGGCTAACCAGGCAACCAGTGGGGGTTGAACCCCCCATCCCCAAACTCCTCTCAATAATATAATTAAATTCCTGAAAAGCTTTTGAGTCTGCCTTCTTTTCTTCCATCTTCCCCCTTTTGTGCCAGTTTCGGGATTAGACCCCGGGGTTGCGGATTGCCCGGGGCTCGACGCCCACTCAGGCCGCGTAGGCTTCATACTCACAGGATCCAAATAGATTTTCTTTCCTGAAATATATCCTTTTCTTTTATGTCAGATTGGGGAAAACTATTTTTTTTTTAATAGAAAAGTAAAAAAACATAAGCAAATTTCATTATAAAAAATAAAAGACATATAAAGGTGACATGTATATATATATATATCTCATACCTTCTATTCTCCGTCTTCATTGGTTTCTGCAAACTATCTTCTGTCGGCGAGCGCTTTCGGACATTGTCACTTTTGTCGGCGATAAGGTCTGTCGCACGTGCGAGTTATAAGGGTCAGAGTCCATTATGAATACAGACCGTGACAGTGAACGTATGTATTCGGCCAGAAGATGGACAATGTCCGAAAGCGCTCGCCAACAGAAGATGGTTTGCAGAAACCAATGAAGACGGAGAATAGAAGGTATGAGAGTTCTAGATTCATTGGTGGTAGAAATAACCCTTTAGATTATATATATATTTAAATAAACGACAAAGCACTGGAATTACCTCGACGACTAAAACGAAGATGGCCTCGTGACCTCCTGGACCTTAATGCCTAAATTAACTGAGTGTGGTATCGACAGGCTCCTCTACCCAACAAAGTTTGGTCAATGAATAAACTGACTCCCACTCTGACGGACTAAGCTGACTCTGACTTTCTTGATTAAGTCATTTCCGAGGATGGCTTAATCGAGAAAGAAGTTGACACTGATTGGCCTACAATACTGATCAGGTAAACTGCCATACCATTCTAATCCACTAGCACAGACCTTGTCTTTCAACTCCAACCCCTACAACTCTCCACTTCGGCACAAACGAAGATGGCCCCGTGACCTCCAGGGGACATAATCTGTAAATAATTTGAGAGTGGTGTCATTGGTCACCTTCTCTCCTTATGTGATTGATATTGTATGTCATTTTTTTTCTCTAATTCATCGTGGTGATCAAATTACAAAATGTTTTAATTTAACAGAATGTAATAAATAAATAAAAGTTTAAAAAAAAAAATACAGGATTCGGCTGATTTCGAGGGTTGTAATTAATACAGCTAGATCGGTCGAATTATTAATTGCAACAAATAAATACCTTTGCTGACCTAGCAGTAATAATTGAAGTGTAAAACGGGCAAAAGGTCAAATTATAAAACTGAAATTTTAAATAAACTTTATTTCGTTCTATCAGTTTGACGTTTTAAACCCCTGAAGTGGCTTCTGTTATAACGAAATAAGGTTTTAAGAAAACTATTTTCAAAATTTAGTTTTTTAAGGTTATATTATAATCATTCGATTATTTTATGCATAACAAGACATAAGCCAAATAAAAATACATAAATAATTTTTCAAAGTACTGAATGAAAAAAGCAGAAGTAAAATTGCATTGAAAATGAATTTTAAAAGTTTCTTCCAACTCTTAAACAAGAGAATAATACCTTTCCTTAGATGTAATAGGGTTAAAAAGAAAATAAGAACGGTTGGAGAGACCCTACAAATACCCAGTGGAGTAATCAGGATCTGCAAGCCACAAAAGATGATAATAAGCAATTTTTCACTAAACAAATGAAAGAGTTCGGAGATAGCTACGAACATAGATCCTCTATTCCTCTATTCCTCTATTTGCTTCGTGAAATTAATGGTTTCTGCCGAGTCGGGGGGCTAACATTAACAGCCAATCAGGAACCTAAAAATACGCAGTCTTAACTTAAAGATACAGCGGAACTTCCTTTCGAATTAATTTTATTACATGGTGCAAAGGGAATCTTTAATGTATCTTTTCTTTGTGACGTTTTTAAGAAAAATCTATAGCGATACACGCTTATTGGAAACAACTATAAAACATAATATTCGTGTTTATTAATTGTTTGCTTTAACGTATTATGTTAGAAGATTTAAGGTTATAATGACTTCCTACTGCTTATCTTTTACTTTTTTTTATTATTTATTTTTACCCTCAGTGAAAGAACTCGGTGTCATAGAGGAAGGGTCTCTGATAAAGCGACAACTATACTTGTACACATGCTACTTATTGGCTTTTCTTCCTAGACAAAAATAAACTCTAAAAGAAGGAAAACAGACTCTCGGTTCCTTGTGGGACTCTCATACGCATCGCCGCGGGAGAGTCCCACAAGGAACCGTCTTTGACAGACAAGCTAATAAAAGTAAAGTGCACTTTGATTGGTGACTCGAACGCTAGGATCTTATTAGCTGCAGTCGTCCGGAATCCTTCATCCTCCACCCCACTTTGGTTGGTGCCTCGGACGCTAGGGTCTTAGTAGATGCAGTCGTCCGGAATCCCTCATCCTCCTCCTCCACTTTGGTTGGTGACTCGAACGCTAGGGCCTTAGTTCCTGCAGTCGTTCGAAATCCCTCATCCTCCTCCCCCACTTTGGTTGGTGACTCGGACGCTAGGGTCTTAGTAGCTGCAGTCGTCCGGAATCCCTCATCCTCCTCCTCCACTTTGGTTAGTGACTCGGACGCTAGGGTCTTAGTAGCTGCAGTCGTCCGGAATCCCTCATCCTCCTCCTCCACTTTGGTTAGTGACTCGGACGCTAGGGTCTTAGTAGCTGCAGTCGTCCGGAATCCCTCATCCTCCTCCTCCACTTTAGTTGGTGACTCGAACGCTAGGGCCTTAGTTCCTTCAGTCGTTCGAAATCCCTCATCCTTCTCCTCCTTTTGGTTGGTGACATTGACGATAGTGTCTTAGTAGCAACAGTCGTCCGGAAACCCTCATCCTCCTCCTCCACTTTTGTTGGCAAGGAGAAAGAGGGTTTAGACAGACATTGGCGAAATTGAAAAATATATTTAAAGAGAAATCTTTCATAAAAATAAATAAAAACTATTCTGCACATACTCTATTACTGCCATTTAAAGCGTACATACTGCTCATTGGTAACGTTAAAATTTGAGTCATCCCTCAACTATGAAAAAAGCCATCCCAACGGCTCTTGAATGACGGTACCAAGGAATTTCCCAGACAATAAATTCAGAACACATTACTTATATCCGGGGCAGTGGGTTACTTATTCGTTTTTCGGTAAATTTAAAGTACAGATTCTTTTGAACGTGGGTTATTTTTTTATTTTTTATTTTAGGTAACAAACTTTTTGTCCTCTGTCACTCTTCTGCAAAAAACTCTCTACTGCCCGAAGCCATCAATATGCCTCTATGGCTTTTAGTGCTAACTTATGCGTTCATGCCCTCCCATAACTTTCTATATGCCGTTTATTGGAGTTGATACGCTTGTACGTCTCCCCTTCAGGGCGTAATAATCTGTAGGATTAATCGCCCCAGAGCTCTCAGCCTAATCCTAGTCTCCTCAGCATAGCCTATTAGCATCTCTAGGCTGTTCTCAGCTTGTTGGATTCTGCAGATATTTTCTGCTCTGAAGATTACATATTCGACATTTGGTACATACCTTCTTTATAACTAGCCATAAATATTAATCACTAAAAAATAAGAAATTATTAATATCTATTAGGCAATGTCATGATCACATAAAGCTGATTGTAGAGTTGCACTTGGTTCAAACGACCTTTCAAATATATAATGATACATGGGGAATTTTTTAAAATAATAATTCAGTTTCTTCATTACGTGGACTATGAATTTAGACATATTATAAATTTAATTTTTCTATGAAAAGTAATATTCAGTGCACTAGAAAATTAAATTTAGATTTTAATTTAATTAAATTTTACTTATCTTTAAGGTAGATCAACTGAAATAGATAAGTAATGTTTTCTTTATTCCTTAAATATTTATTAATAGTATTGCATATAAAGGCTTATATAACGCTCTGTAAAAAGCCCGCTACTTTGAAAATATATATTATTATTCTGGGAGCTATTAATCGCTCATTGGTATTAATATAAGAAATTGTATATAGTCTTTAGAGAAATATATATAAATTTTTTATTTGAATAGGTGTTGTCATTCTTCAACCTTCTCTCTCTCTTTTATAAAGATATAATATACAAATAACATACTTAAAACATAAGTCCCTAACTAAGGAGCTACCAAAAATGAGCGGTCAAAAAGCTATAAACCAAAACAAGAGCAAAAAACAAACAAAAAAAAAAACAAGGCCATTAAAGGTTGCTTTAATTAACCTATAGGTTAGCCTATAGGTTTTTAATTATAATTAAACCTGGAAAGAATGTTTAACGGACTTAATTACCTTTTTAAATAAACCCTCCAAAATTCCATTTCTAGGTATAGTTTTTATTGATTATAAAGTAATTTCATAGCTACTTACTTTATTAATATTGTCATTNATATAAATAAGAGAATATTTCTAATAAAAAATTATAAACTAATTGGTTTATAGTTTATATGACAGTAGTGAGTTAATATTTTATTAGGAATTAAATATATCATTATAATAAATGCGTGATTTTTTTTATCGACGAACCAATCAAACAATTTTCGGAAAATAGCTAAAGTACCAAATAGGGTTTTTTTTTCTTTTTCTTTTTTTAAAGTAACACCTCTCCCATCCAAGGGGTGCTTTAAAATATTTTCCATTGTTAGTGATTTTTTAATGCGGCCTGAATAGAACCTTAGGCCTCTTTCCTATCAGCCATCAGTAGTTTGCAAACAGAAGCCCTAATTCAAATTTCTCGCAAAGACAAGTGAAGAAAAAATTATATATATGTGTGTGTGTGTGTTGTGTGTGTGTGTGTGTGTTTGTGAATATATTAGTGATTTTGAAGAAAGTGGGCTAGAATGAAAAGGAAGTTAATAAATCATTTATCTTGACCAGAAGATTAATTAATATTCTGTGCACTTTGTAATGAGACTTGGTGTCTAAATATAAGGTCTTTGAAGCAAATATTCATAAATACGAAGATTTGGATAATTCATTGAACTTTGTAGTTTATCGTATTGAATTCAGAATACAATTTCTTTTTATTCGTAATGAATTTCTGTCCTGCATTGCTACTATCGAAAGAAGAGAAAGGTTTTTTCTTCGTTAGCTGTTACATAAGAACATTTTCCTGCAAGAAGTGTGTGTCTTCATTGTTAATGGCTTGTATTTCTACATTGTATCGAAGCGTAGGTATTTTGAAATTGCCTCACGATTTGTATTGTATTGTACAACTGTGTTGGTTGCGGGATGAACGATGTCTGGGAAAACCTTTATTTCAATTGCCACTTGTTTGCTGCCAATATTAACGCTTAAATACGGGCTAAGTCCCTTTACTAGGGAAGTCGGGTGGTGAAATAACGTTATTTGTTGGTGTAAAAAAAATGTGGAAATTCAAATTTGTAGATTTTAAGACTCTATTATATTTCAGTTTTCTTATTAGCTAAGAGTTGAAATATCATAGTCGATCGAAATTAAACTTTTGCTATAGCTTTAAGAGGTTTTCGGTAGGAAGGTATCCTAAGCCGAGAGATTTTTCTGTAAAACTTGCTTCAATCATTAGTGTAGTATATATTTGTTTTTTTCATTTTCTTACAGAAGTTTTTGCAGAGTACTTACCGAGGAGGGTATCTACAGTCTGAAGGCTTTTAGAAAGAAAATTTTGGAGGGGGATTTATGATAATGGGGTTTCTTTAGTCCTGAGAACATTCAGACAGAGGGTTTTGCAGATGTAGTAGTAATGAGAAAAAATTATTTTTCTCTAATAGTGAGGTTAGAGGTTTTGCAGTGGAAGTTTATTGTCCACAGTTAATGTTTTCAGTTTCTTTTATATAGAAAATTTAATTATTGATTTCAGGGTTAAGAATGTTGGTGGAAATTCGCTGCATATATTGACATTAAGCGTATCCTGCAAACAAAGAAGTAAGTTATGTACAATTTTTTTCTACCCTTTATTCTTGTATCTTTATTGATTTCTCAAAAAAAAAAAATTGGCATTAAGAGGAAATTCCATTAATTAACAAAAATATTCCTTTAGTATCTAGAAACTCCAAATTTTGTATTTATGCAGAGATAATTTTATATTTTTAAATTGCATTTCTATATAGTACAAGTGTGTAAAAGAAAAAAAAAATCATTTATCACTGAAAAAGGTCATTCTATTTCAATTCTTGTTTAATTATTTCTAATTTGAGTAATTTAGAATAATAGTATATTGTGATTTAAATTTACAGTATCATAGCAAATACTAATTAACAAGCTTTTTTTTGGCTCATTCAAGAATTAGGAATGAGCAGAATATCTATTTTTGTTCCGAATATCTTCTATGACATTTTTATTTTGTTCATAAGGTTCCCCAAAAAAAGGGAACGATATCAATTTAAATGTAATTAAAACTAGTTGAGAGGTGCTTTAGAGATAAATTAAGTAAATATTAATTTATATTTTAGTTAATAATTGATTAAGCATTAAACTTCATACTTTAAATTTAAAAAAAATCGCTTTTTAGAATACTAATATTAATTAAAATAATGTGCGGGAAGAAGTACTAAAGAAAATTTGTTAATTTAAGTTTTTATGGAGAATANGTTATTTATTATTATTCAATAATAATAGAATCCAGAAGAATTTTTTAGGTTGCTTAATTTCATTCAAACATTGGAAGCCCAATATCTACTGGTCTCTTAATTTTAGTCGCATTATGAAATATTTAAAAAAAAAAATTAGTGTTGATTTTTTATTTTTTAAATTGCATTGGAGCGTCCTATAATTTCTGGATCAAATATGTGACAAAATTAATTTTTTTTATTTGTGATGATTGTGAATCCTGAAAGATTCTATGGCCTTCTTTAGTTAAATAATTCTGTGAAAACAACCCGTACAATTTAGAGAAGTGTTTCTCTTCAAGATAAACTCCTGCCATTGCATGAATAAAAATTAAGACCTTAGGTGTTCCCTAATTTGGCCTACTTAACTTGAAGATAGATCTGGTGGGCTAATTAAAAGTAAAATGTTTGACTAAATGACTGTTAAAGCACCATCCGTATTCGCTTTTCCATGAAACAAACGATAATATTGAAAAAATGAAGATTATTCCAAGTTTATTAATACATATTGTAATTTATAAATGAATTAAACTTATCATAAAAAAAAAAAATACAGTACCGAGAAGAAATCTCACAATGTTCCTTAGGCTACTTAAATTATGCTATTAGAAATAATCTCTCAGGATATAAATAAGAGTGAGCAGGTTTTCCATGTTTAATTTCTTACTAGCCGAAATGGGCAATGAGGAGGGAAGGTTTGCTCAAGCCGGGCCACTCAATTATTCCTGATGCATTCTTTAATTTTATTTATTTATTTTTTTACTCTCCACGCCACCACACTTAGAGAGGGGATATTTACATATGTAGAACACCACGGATCTGGCCTGACTGCGAGTTCTCGTTAAAAGCTTACCTCGTGCGGTACTCGAACCCGCAACACCCAGCGAGTGAGACTCAAGCTCTCCCTTCGCCCGTAATCTCTTCATTAATATATGCTTTACGTAAAAATATAATGGGTCATACATTTTATAAATTAAATTTTACATCTGTTATGTTCTTTAATTTTTTTCCAAAGAACATATTACAATATGATATTGATATCATACATTTTGGTCTCTCTTTCAACCATCAATATCCCTCATATAAAAGTGTTATTAAATATAAACCATTAACTTGAAAAAATAACATTTTACATCTGTTATGTTCTTTACATTTTTTCCAAAGAACATATTACAATATGATATTGATATCATACATTTTGGTCTCTCTTTCAACCATCAATATCCCTCATCAGGCTTTCGACCAAAAATGAATTATTTTAATGGGTTTCAAGGCCGAATAAATACCGAATTTGTTTTTTATATTTCAAAATTCCCTTATGACGGTGACCCTGCCATACGTGTGCATACCTTATTTTATAGTACACATTGTACTTGTGTCATTAAAATAATAATTACAATAATAATGAATAAATGAAATTAAATAAGGAATACAAAATAAATGAACACAATTAAAAAATAATGATAAGTAACTGCTATGTTTAGAAGAAATATATGACAAAATAAAAGAACGAAATAAAATCAATAAATAATAATGGGAAATTATATGCAATAAGTAATTTTTTATGTTTTTGTATTATAAACCCGACAATAGTTGTTATTATTTTTTTAATTAAAAGTATTTCTCATTTAAATGGGGAATTTTTTCAGATGAGACTTTGACAAAATTTTTAAAATCTGGCTATTGTATGTCCATCAATAAATTGGTTTTTACCAGCCATTTTCCGTACATTAGTAAAGATTAGTAAGTTAAATAGCTCTCAGAAAATTTTAAATCAAATTTTTTTGAAAGTACATAGATAATTTATAAACTTTATTATATAATATTTATAATATATTTCGTAATATATATCTCCATGACCCTTCATAGTTACGTGGTTGGTTAGAAAAATTTAAGTACATAGATTGCAGGATTTTACTTATCTAATATGTTTAGTAGTCTTTCTTCTACTGAAACCGTACATTACAATTAGGCATTTATTGATTAAAATAACAAGAATTGACATTTATTTTCTTGGCTTGTAATTTCAATATACTTCTTTGCTAAGGGATATTTCTCAATAGCACTACAATGCCTCACATCCTGTGGATACATTTCCCAGATATCCTTCGAAGAGGAAGGAAATTCCCTTCGTGACTCTTCTGTTACAGTTCGATCTGGAATAATTATTTCCCCGCACTCCTTACACAGGAATATTTTCCTGTTACCCGTTTAATCGCGACATCCGTTACGCAGGATATCTCGTACTTTACGTAATTCTGCATACTTTACGCTCTGCATATTAAGCGCTTCAAAAGGAGGGGTGGCGGGGGTAGGTGTGACTATAAAGAATTCCTCCCTGGGAACTTTCACCGTTATTGTGCAGCTCGTCCTGTGCGTTAAGAAACAGGCGGGCGTATGGACTTTCTCAAGAAACCAACTGCATCTTTCATCGGGGTGCAGCTAACTCACCAAATTCAAATTCAAGCTCGAGTGAGTTTGTTTTCCCACGCGACTCTCACTCAAACATTATAGCTTTATTGTGTTGCGGGTGATGTTTTGAAAGCATCCTTGGCGTATTGTAGGGGCAATGTAGGACAATGCTTGAAAGCAATTAAAGTCCAAAGCCTCTCCGAAAACGATGAATGCCGGTGGCTATTGTTTGTTCCGCTGGTATTACCCTGAGTGAAACTCATTCTTTCTCCAGTCAAAAGCGACCGCTCTCTCAATATTCTCAATACTTCCGGCTTAATTTCTGTTAAAACATAATTTTATGATATATATGATGTATTTATATAAAAATAGTCATGTCTTATCAATATCGAAAAAAATATACTTATGAATTTGTCTGAATCGTATCCCTATACAAGAATGTAAATTTTTCTATGAATTTTAAATTTTTAATACTACAGACAGAATTAAAAAAAACAAAAATAGTACCATCTATGATTTTTAAAATTTCATTTTCCTGACTAACCCAAACAATAACTCTTAACTGCATTTTAGTTAGGGCAATTCATTACGTAAGTCTTGTTCTCTCTTTTAAGTGCTTATCTCCATCAAGGCACAAGATCATGATAAATAAAAAAAAATNTGAAAGGTCGAATAAAATATTTAACCTTTTAGACAGGAATTACTGTTTTCTTTCTGGTTGTATCTCACATTTTTTTCAATGTGAATTATGCTAATATCAGATAAAAAAAATGCGAATAAAAAATGAACGGCCTAATAAATTTCAGACTACAAGAATCAAAATTAATAAAGGCAGCCTTCTATCATCTCCGATGGAAAGCACTATATAAAGTAAAATATTTTGTGTATAATACAAGTTTTAGAAGATAGTTTGTGCATTACATAATATAATATAATATCAATTTATTTTTGTTACAAGTGCAATGTCTAAAATTCGTATTTAAGTTATAATGTTAAAAAAAAAAAAGAAGTCCATTTTCTATTCTAAATTGTAAGGTAATAAATAGTCTGTTTATTGTTCTGGAAGACTTTCATGGTCTAAATCAACATTCGTAATTTTTTCTTCCGGTTAACCATGTCATTTTATTGATGTTTACCAAGCTTTCGTTCATCTTTATGTGAGAATCTCTAGGTTAAATTGCTAAGCAGTCCTTAGCAATCCTTTTCCTTAGCAGTCCCTTAGCTAAGTTACATTTTTATTACTGTTGCATACTTTAAAAAAATATGAAAAAAAAAAAAAAGGTTAAACTATTTGTAAATGTGATGTGTTTTCAAAGTTTATCGGACAATGGATTCACATTTGACGGAAGCTAGGTAGGGGAAAATACGCGTTGCCCTCAGGCGGGAAGACCCTGTCGCCGAGGCCCCTCTACTCCCTGTGTAAACACATCTCTACGTCACAATAGAGCGGCTCCTCTTTGTCGGCGAACGCTGAAAATTAAATGCGCAAACAATGGGAAGGCTTAGCGGGGAAGGCGGTTCGAGTCCCTGTCACCTCCTCTTTGTCGTCCAGTCTAAGTCCAGGTGTTTCCCGCTACATTCACCCAACGAAATTATGTGTCCCCTCTCTCTCTCTGGGAACTTCCGCCTTGTTCTCCGCGCTGAAAGGGAATTCCCTCGAAGCTCTGTGGTCCTGGAAGTCAGGGGTTTTTTTTTTGATCGTAAGAAGATTTCTTTTCAAATCCCCTCCCCTCGGGAACACTTACAATAAGGGGCGAGTTCATGGCAGTGTTTCAAATTCGTCGGATCATGTGTGTCAAACCTTTTCGCACGTCATATTTAAGTATGTTCTTGCCTTTTGACTCCTTCACATCAGAAAGGACCTGCCAATAAATATTTCAAATTTCCTTCCTAATGTGCAAATTCTAAATGATCAATAGACGAATATTATTAAAAAATATTAGTAACAGTTACTGTAATTTTGCGAAAGTAAATTAATTAAAAAAATTTTTTTTTCTTAAATGGAAAATTAATAACAGTAATTAATTTCTTATAACATTCTGTCTCAAATGGAGAGTTTTTCGACTGTAGGGATTATTAGTGGAGGTTTTTTTTGTTGGGGTTCGGACAAGGTTGATCCAAAAAATAAAAAATTTAAGAAATAGGAATTTTACAATTATCTGCGGACGTTTCGGCTTACATTGTAAGCCCTCTTTAGGGCTATCATAAAGGCGAGAGGGGACGTCGTGAAATCTGGATCTCATGAATCACAGATGTTATATATATATAACATCTGTGATTCATGTCATATATATATGCGCGCGCACACACACACACCCACACACATATGTATATATATATATCTGTGTGTGTGTGTATTTGTATCTTATTTTTCTGCAAAAGTATTAAGTTTCAAATATTTGAAAGAAAACATAAGATATATACGGTAAATTTTATTTATAAAGGGAAATAATTAAAATGCTTACAAGATTATATTAAATCGCATTGAATTATTTGGATAGCTGGGAAGTAAGAGATTTTTATTCTGCGTGTCTGAGGAAATATCGTAGAATATAAAGTGGAAGTTTGCAGTGATGTTTAAAAGGTAAAAATGATTATAGATCGATTCCGTTTTCCTATGAAATCCAGAAGTAATAACTATCTTCCTAGTAGATGATTGTGCAAAAGACATACAATTTCTATTAGTGAATTTGAGAAGTACTTTTAGGCTCTGAGGGAAGTCGCTAAAAGGAATAATTTCCGTGCTGGGATAGACAGGCAGGGAAGCAGGGAAAATGGTGGGAAATCGGGATGTCCATGGAAAATTATCCCGGAAGAAGCATCGTAATTGTGGTCCTCTTGGGACTACAATGGGGAGATCCCGCGGCAGGGCCTTTTGGCAATCATGTTTTACCTTCTGGTGACTTCCCATTCCTCGTGTCTGCTGGATGAGAAGGAATCCATCAACCATTTGTGTCGATCGTTTATGATTGGTGTAGGAGATGGAAGAGGAGTTCATAAGGAGACAATCAGTATGGTGCCGTATGAGTAACTTAAATGTCATAAGCATTTCCTTTTGCTAAACTGAGTGCAATGAATATTTAAATCGAGCTCAACTATAGAAGTAGAAGATAGAATCCTATAATTGTCACATATGAAGGAAATCAGTGAAGAAGATTGTCGAGATTCGATAATTGAATTCTTAGACAGATAATAAAAAAAAAAAAAAAATGTAAACCAGAAGTTTTAACTTTAAACGACATTTGACCATCATTCTAAGATGATTTTAGTTGGGGTTCGGTCGAGGTAGATCCAAAAAAACACAAATTAAAAAATGTATTTTTTTTTTAATGAAGGATTATCTGCCGACGTTTTGGCTTACATTGTAAGCCATCTTCAGGGCTGCAGAAATACAATGTCATGAGAATACAGTAATATTTGAAATTAGTATAATAGAGAATTATAATATAATGTGATATCAAGAGTATNATATAGGGGGGGAAGGGGACAATAATTGTTAATATATAATACAAATCTTCACCACCCCGGTATTTTCCAGAAAAATTATATTTCGTCTTAGTCATGGAAATGTGAACTTAGGGACAGGACGTCCTCTCTCGTCTTCTTGATAGGCAGGTGTAATAAATTACTGTTTTAATGTTAATCAATTATTTTTTAATAAGTTGTTGTCTGCATGTTTTTTAAATTCTCTTACGTATCTTTCTACATTCATGCTTTTGATATCACATTACATTATGGTAATTTTGTATTACAATATTGTCAATTATTATTGTATTCTCATGACATTGTATTTCTTCAGCCCTAAAGATAGCTTACAATATAAGCCGAAACGTTGGCAGATAGTATTTTTTTTTAAATACTTTTTTTAAAAACTTGTTTTTTTTTTGGATCTACCTCGACCGAACCCCAACTAAAATCATCTAGTAATGTTAATATATATTACGTGAGATCGGGGAAAATTTTAAAACATTACATGAGAGCAAACTGAATAGCAAAATTCACTACTATGAACTACCATGCTGAAACTACTTCGTAAAGCATTGAAATCATCATTAATTGCGAATAAATTAAATATAAATGTGAGGACCTTCAATCACATATATACTCTGACTGTGGATACAGATATTGAACTAAGAGGTATTAGTTTATTATCATTATTTATTTAAAGATGAGTTCATATTTTTTGTGGGGGAGTGAGGGGTTCTGCTGCCGGCCAGAAGAAACTTTCTTCTACAGTTTGGGAGGTCTCTGAAACTTGCTCTTCTTCTGGATCTAAAACCAATTTTCTTTTTCCATCCACTTTTTTTTCTTTTCATTTAAAATATATTTATTTAATTTCTGTTGTTTTTATCGGGGGCTTAAACTTATCCCGTAAAGAAGGAAAGTTTATATTAAAGAAATTAGAGTCCTAAAAACAACAACGTTGTAGAAGATATTTCCGGAAAGATACTTTGATGGGTTTTATAAATAGAAGTGTATTTCCAGAATTTATTTCCATCCTCCGATATTGACGATTTTAGTGAGGAGTAAAGAGTTTTTGTGGGCAATATTAAATGATCATTATTGCCATTTTATTGGAATCAATCTTGAATTTCAGTATAATTTATCGTCTTCCGTATAGAGCTGAGATGTTACATGGTCTAATTATTAAGTAATATATGTTAAAAAATATTTATTTGGATTAAAAGTGTCAAAATTTTGCATTAATAAATATTATCTCTCTCTCTCTTTGAGACACACACACATCCCGGAACCTGTATTATTTTATTTTATTTGTCAGTAACTACAATCTAAAGTCAAAAATCAAGAAAGATCATGTAAAAAACTTTCCATTTTTCGAGTTTTAAATAATTTTGGTTTCAACCTTCCAAAAATAACTTGTGATTCCAGCTTGAAAAAAAAAAAAAAAAGAAGAAAATCCTGATGAGAGGCCAACAAATTCTGAAAGGTCGAATAAAATATTTAACCTTTTAGACAGGAATTACTGTTTTCTTTCTGGTTGTATCTCACATTTTTTTCAATGTGAATTATGCTAATATCAGATAAAAAAAATGCGAATAAAAAATGAACGGCCTAATAAATTTCAGACTACAAGAATCAAAATTAATAAAGGCAGCCTTCTATCATCTCCGATGGAAAGCACTATATAAAGTAAAATATTTCACTACGGTATAACTATTAGATAATTTTAGTTGGGGTTCGGTTAAGGTAGATCCAAAAAAATACAAATTTTAAAAAAATGTATTTTTTTTTAAAGATTATCTGCCAACGTTGTGGCTTACATTGTAAGCCATCTTCAGGGCTGTAGAAATACAATGTCATGAGAATACAATAATAATTGACAATAATATAATACAGAATTACCATAATATAATGTAATATCAAAAGTATGAATGTAGAAAGCTATGTAAGATAATTTGAAAAACATGCAGACAACAATTTATTAAGAAATAATTGAATAGCTCTAAGATGATTTTAGTTGGGGTTCGGTCACTTGTAAACCGAAACGTTGGCAGATAATCCTTTATTAAAAAAAATACATTTTTCAAATTTGTGTTTTTTGGATCTACCTTGACCTAACCCCAACTAAAATCATCTTAGAATAATATCTACGGCCACCAAACTCTTCTTCTGAACATAATTAAATAACATTAAAACAGTAATTTACCACACCCGTCTATCATGAAGACGAGGGAGGACGTCCTGTCTCTAAGTTCACATTTCAATGCATTGTGTTAATTATTAAATTAGATAAACATAAGAAAATGAAAACCCATTTTTTAAAAAAATTTTAATGGTGGAGAGTAACAAAGTAAAATAGAACTTTCAAAGCAATAATTTGATTTCATTAATAAGTTTCTATGAAAAAATAAAATCTGAAAAAAAAAAATTTTTTTTGTTTGGTTTTAGGAATCTGTTGCCTTTAAGGCACGACAAGTTTTTAACTTTTCATCTATATAAAATTGTCTTAGAATTTAAAGATACAACTCATGATACTAAGACTCTCCCTTGATAGACCAAGAGGAGAAAATGTCCTTCTGGATTTCCAGGCGCTTCCGACCAGTCAAATTCTAGAGAAAATTATAAGTACAAAAAAAAAAAAGTACAGCAAATGACTTAAATGGTCATTAGTGTATGTTAGCTACATATGCCAAGTTGACTTATTACAGGTCTGAAATTGCGGCATTATGTAGAGGAGTGTTGGTATTCTACAACACAAAACATTACGTTATTCTTCCATGGTTCAAGGTGAGCATGAAAAGGTCAGGCAATCTCTGTAATAGCCTCATCCAGACTTTATGGTAATTTAATATGAACAAACAAGTGTATTTTACATTAAGTGTATTTTTATCTCATTAATATTACATTTTAGATATTAATTAGTTCTTAAAGACAAGCCGCTATTTTTTCATATTATTCTGTTGATAATAAACATATTTATTTATATACTTATAAGTAAACTAATCACTAAAAGTATTATTTATTTAATTTTAGTATATTTATTTCAATTATAATTGTTATAGGCATATGTGTTCTTTTCACCAAATTATTTTTTATTCTTGGAACAGAAAAGTCATATAGAATGAATATTTTATTTGGTTGTGGTTTTTTATCCCACTTAAGTTTTCCCAAGCTCAAGTGGCAAGTGCACCGGCCCGGATTCCTGGCTGGGACAGTTAGATTTTTTATTCTATTCCCTCTCATTAATTGCCATATAGAATGATTTATTTATTAATGTAGGAATTATCTTTCTTAAAAAATGTAAATTGATTTATTTAAATTGACCATACTTTTCTGAAATATTTGCAAAGCAGAGTTAGTTCAGAATTACTTAACAAAATATTTATAAACATAAAGGATATCCATGTAAAATCATGCAGGAGTTACGTCACCCAAACTAAAACTTCAAAAATTCTATATAGTTCTTCGTAACTTCACCTCCTCGGTGAAAAAAATGCATCAAAAAAGAAAAAAAAAATCCAGCTAATACCGTCTTCGAGCCAGCTTAGCAGGACTTACGTGTTGTATTTTCACATTTTTGGGGAAGATCATTCTTAAACTATTACATCTCGTTTAGTTAAGCTACATAAGATATCCCATTCATAAATACCGAGAATCGCAAACAAAATTAAAAGCTCTTATATGGATTAAAAATATAAGTAGATTATATCAACATAACAGAAGTCACCAAAGTTTAATAGATAAAGCCTTGCGAGTAATGCCTGAGGTGCTTCGGGATTAATTGTAGATAAAGTGTATTTCGTTTGATTGTTCAGCGTTGTCCGAGAGAGTTTAATTTGAGAGGAGGGCCATCTAATCCTGAGTGTAGCAGGATCGAGATAAAACGGTGGGGGCATTTCCTCCCCTGAGTGACGTGGAAATGCAGATAAAGAAGGGGTTGGGAATGTGGCGATTGAGGCTGAGCTCCAACACGCAACCCCCATTTTGTGTGTCGCAGATCCACCGGGACCTCGGGTGGAGAGAACTCTGCAAGTTCCTTCTTACGCTCAGGTGAAAGTTCCACTAAGACTCTGAGCTGCTGCTCAATAGGGATATGTATACTTCATTCTGAAGCACCACGTCTTAGCGGAGTTCCCGTAAAGAAATCAAGAGATCCACGTTGGATTAGATATGAATGTAGGCAAACTTATGTGCATTTTAAGAGAAACAGGCATATATGAAAAATTTAATCAACCCAACAGTCAGAGCGTAAAAACCATGATGTTGATCGCCCTATAACCTGATCCTAATCCTAATCCACGTTGGAAACACGTTCACGGTTAATATGTTGGAGAAGCCATTTCCAAGAAAACAGACCTTTTTGATTATTAAAATTATTAGACCTTGTAAAATTATAATGTATATATCAATATATGCTCGCTGTGTGGTCCGTTAAAAAATAATCTTAGTATTAGATTTTTTTATGGTGGGTTTCGGTCAAGGTAGATCCAAAATAATACAAATTAAAAAAAAAAGTGTATTTTTTAGATTATCTGCCAATCTTTAGGCTTAAATTGTAAACAAACTTCAGTGCTATCATGAAGACGAGAGGAGACGTTATGACCCTTAGTGGTTGCAAGGGAGGCTAACCCAGCAAAAAAA
>KZ807344.1:620937-631687 GCA_000696205.2 Oncopeltus fasciatus | reverse complement strand
TCCCCCCCCCCCCCTATATATATATATATAGACTATTCAAATAGATAAGATCGTCATTCCTAAAAATCATACCAATAAAGAGTGGGGGAGTACCTGAAATATCAAGTGCGAGACTAAAAAGAAAGTTTTTTTTTTATGTCGCAGGTGTATTATTTTATTTCGAGTAATAATAAATCATTATTAAGACTCGCCAGGACCATAAGTTATTAATTTCGCGTTCTAAAAGACGCTTAATTTGCTGTTCTTGATAAGATTTGACATATCGCTCGTAAAAAGTTGAGCTTGTTAAAGTGAAATGTCGGAAGAATACAAGGAAGAATGTTTTTTTTGTGTGTGTGTGTGTGTGTGTGTGTGTGTGTGTGTGTGTGTGTGTGTGTGTGTGTGTGTGTGTGTGTGTGATATTTAGTTTATAGGAATGAAACTCGATATAAATTTGATTCTAGTAGGAAAAATAATCTTTTAGCCGCAAAACTTCCATGAAGTTCAAACGCAAATATATTTTTCAAAATTATCTGTGATGTTCAGTTGATATATTTGGGACGCCTTATATATATAAAACTTATACTTATTCAATACTTATTCAGCCATTGCTTGTTTCAATAACTGACCCCCTTATCGGGATATTCGTTTGGACAGTGACTCTCACGAACAAATTCTTGCCGCAGGATCGTATCACTGACCTTCTCAATAGCTTAGTAGTCCTCCACCTCGACTTCTCATAGCTCGAGGTTCCGCAACCAGAGATGATTATGACATCAGAGAGACCCTGTCAGTATGTGGCTGGTCGAGGGGCGGCTTGCGTAAGGGTTGCTCGCTGCCCCTATCTCCATGTTAAGCTACGACATGGACCGACCTTCGCTAGCCTCCACATTTAAATCCCCCATATATAGGAGTGTTTCCTCATTCTCCTTCACTTCCTCCTTCCTCGGCTCCAGCTAGACTTGCCATTATCCTCGTTTTGCCTCGCCTCGGAGGCCTGGAACACACCTCTGACTCACAGATGTTTGTATTAGCATTCGGACAGCTTGGAATCAGTGCACAGCCCTGAATGTCTTATTCTCTTTCGCTCTACTCTTTCTAGATTCGATATCTAACATGTTATATTCATATATAGCACAATAGCATACTCTATTCATGTCCTATTCTAAAAAGGTTCTGTTGACTATTGGCAACTTACAATCCTTGTCTCCAATAAACCTGTTGCCAATCCTTAAAAACCAATCACTTTCATGATGAAAAGACCATTCGAATGGCAATGGAAGCCACGGTGGTTCTTTTAGAACCCTCAACCCTTCAGCATGTGGAGATCCAATGAGTTTTTTTTTTTTTTTAACTATAGTGATTTTTCATGCTAATAAGAAAAGTTTAGTTGATATTGTTTTTGTAACTTAATCATACCCTATTCTCAGAATTTTCAAGTCTGATCTTTGAGAATAGGGTCTATGACCCTGAAAGCAATCAGTGAATAATATAAATTGAATAAATGTCGGAAAGAAGTTAAAGACGGACAGAAATAAGACTACAGTCGAAAAAGACAAAAGGTTAGAAAGGACGAAGGCTTTTTAGGGGCTTTCTTTTCAGATTTTAAGAACCTATAGGATTTATTTTTTAATTTTATTTATTTATTTAAATATTTTTTTTTTAATAATAGGGACTACTTGCAAGACATATGGGTGACCTCAATTTAATGAGATCTACTGTCTAGTAAAGGTGATTTTTCTAATCTTGGTAATGTGACCTGCTTAGAAACGTAAAACTTGAAACGTGATTTATACCTGAAAATAGCTTAAAAAACAACAGATATATTTCCAATATTAGAGTCGCGATAGCCAGAGAGCTAAGTGAGGCATTGAAAAATAAACTTAACAGCTTTCCATATTATTTTCTAAGGTCCTTTCAAGGAATAATATAAAATTGATAGGTTAGATACACCAGGATAGCTCATGGGATCCTAACAGTTATGGACATTATTTAGTTGAACTCGACAAGCCCTGTAACTCCCGCCCTGCCACATTCACTCATTTGTGTCTATAGGTGAGTGTGATTGCTCCACAAAAAGCCACAGTTTTTTTATATTTAGAGGAATTGGCAGTGACGATTTGCTTGAATTCTAAATTTTAATTTAATGGCCTACAATCAGCTGTTTTACTAAAGTTAATTAAATATACCGAGGAAATTAAGAGTCAAGTGCGTGTTATAATTTTTTTTTCGATGCAGGGGGGTTATATTTAGTAATGGTGTGATAATATCACATATAGGTTTATTAATAAGGGTAAGGGTTAAGTTAGTGGAAAGTTCAAATACATATATTCATCTACTACATTACTCAGAAATTCGCTTATAGTTCACGGAACTGCCCTGTGGCAGACTTTTATGTTATTATTATTAATCTAAATAAGCTGCAATTATAGGAATGCACCAGTTCAGGTAATTTTCCTCTACCTGGTCTAGAGCCTTCAGTCTAGTGGGTTTACTTTTTCTCCTAATTTTTTTTTTTTTTTGCTTGTAAGATTAAATTAATCATTTAATCTTTTTTTTTTGTCCCTTCTCAATAAAAAGAAGTGAGATAACTACTAAGTGAATGCAGCTCCTTCATAATAACGGAAGTTAATTTAGTAAGAAGATGGACTTATTTACTGCTTTTCTGTTTGTAAAAAGTTTAAAAAAAAACAACAAAAAACGACCCGTGATGAAGGTTATCCGACAGATAGGCCTGGAATCCAAAAAGAAGAGTCGTTTCTCACTGAAGGATAGACCTTTATTATCTTGAAATGAATCTTCATTATCTCTTTTAGGCACGTTCACAAGACGAAGGACTCTCGCGAGCGATATTTTACTAAAACAGCCTGACTAAATTTATCAATAGCTAGTCTCACTACTATGGTATTATCATTATTCCATTCTCCAGAAGTAAAACAATCTAAAACCACAATTTAAACATATCTGAACAATGTCCAGTACTTTTCTCATGAACCCATTTTGTACACTATTATAGCACTTCTATTCCCATATGATGTCTGAAAACATGTTTTAATTATTTCTAAACAACTATCTATCCTTCACTCACTACTCGAGGAATTACCATACTTATACTACTCAATAAATGAGGAAATAAATTTAAAACAGAACAGACATTCTTAAGCCAATAAAATGGGTTTAATTAAAATTGACAGCTCCAATTCACACAATATTTTTTTTTAGTAGTAACAGCTGAGCAATTTTAAGATGCTTGATCTCATTTTCAGAGCCCACAAATATCGCAGAAGAGGATTCAGAGAGAATAAAAACACTCTAAATAAAATAGAAACGAAGACTTCTCTCAGTCATGGAAATGTGAACTTAGGGACAGGACGTCCTCTCTCGTCTCCATGATAGGCAGCCCTGAAGATGGCTTACAATTTTTTTTTAAATACACTTTTGTTAAATTTGTATTTTTTTTTTGGACCTACCTTGACCGAATCCCAACTAAGATCATCATATAATCAAGACTTCTTTCATTTGCTCAGTTTAGCGGTATTACCATACTTCCATTCTTACACTATAGCGAACACTCAATAAAATAGTAGAGAAACACTTTGAACATTTCTTAAATCTTTCCATTCATAAATAAATCGGAATAATGGAGTAAAATTCTATAGAAACACTTTTGGAGCAAATCCAATGACTAGTAATTCTTTTCTTCACTCCATCTCCGAGGTATTAACATTCTTCCATTTCCTCTTAATAGGAATATGAAAGTAAAACTGAATAGTAACAGTTTTAAGCATTTATTAACAACAGTAAGTTCATTCATTTACTTAGTTTTTGCTTTATTTATATACTTCTAATTCCTATATTATTGAAATATTGAAGTAAAACGGCCAAGAAACACCTAAATCTTTTCCTAAATAATTAGAAATAATGAAGTAAAATGTAAATAAATACTTTTGATGCATATCTTTATGTCTAGTAATTCTTTTGCTGTCTAATGCTTCTACATATTACAATACTTCCTTCCGTAAATAAATGAGAATATGGAAGTCAAATAAAATTAGAAATATGGAAGATGTGGAAGTAGAACATTCTAAGAAAGTTTACAAGTCTACGTTTAGCACGAGAATGGCTTACAACTACCGAAATAGCTTGCCAATAGGACGCGGAAAACAGCAAATGACGACAAATTGCTATAGGTATGCTGATCAGATTCATAGGATTTTAATGAAAATATAGAAAGGAATATCAAATATTGAATTAAATTAAAATAAAGCAACAGAAACCCAAAGACTGATCATTACAGGAAAATAAATCAATAAATCATAAATCTTCAGGGCTATCATGAAGTCGAGATGTGTTGTCACCTGGATTCAATTTTTATGACTCATTTGATGCAGACTTTTTCTTTGACTCGGACATGAACATTTGATCCCGGGGACAACACGTCCCCTTTCGCCTTCATAATAGCCCTGAAGATGAAAGTGGCTCACAATGTACGCGAAAACGTTGGCAGATGATAAAAATACACTTTATTTTTTTTTTCTAATTTTTATATTTTTTGATCAACTTTGACCGACCCCCAACAAATATTCTACTAAAAATCCAATAGTTTCCCCTTATTTTGATTTGTTTTCCGCGTTATTGAATCCCTCTTCAGCAGGAACACGGAGGTAGTACTCTATATGCAGTTGGATTAGCCGTTAGCACTGTGTGAGGTATAATTGCAGGGAGCTAGCAGACAGTGAACAGGGCTAAGTGATCGTACTGGTTGTGTTCGTCATCGATCGGCCGTATCGGATTGCCAGCTAATGGCTTGTTCACCCACACGTACAGCAAGCACTAAGGCAATATTTATTCCGTCCGGCCCACAGTGGCCGACAAGTGTTCCCTCAAACAATGAGCCTTCTCTCGGA
The DNA here is from genome assembly GCA_000696205.2 of Oncopeltus fasciatus. Taxonomy (NCBI): domain Eukaryota; kingdom Metazoa; phylum Arthropoda; class Insecta; order Hemiptera; family Lygaeidae; genus Oncopeltus; species Oncopeltus fasciatus. The sequence goes on along the minus strand of KZ807344.1, from coordinate 626,801 downwards.
TAGGAGTCAAGGCATTTCTTCTTTTCTCTTTTTCAAACTACAACAAATAGCCAACCCTATTCTAGACACTCATTCCCCTGAGCGAGTTTTTATTCCTCGATAAAGGCTAAACAATAGTGGAACTCTATTCCGCAACGCCAGGTTTGTCGGTTAGAAATAAATCCCCCCCCCCCCCGGTCGTTAGTCAGCTTGCTGGAAGATGAGACACAAAAAATCAAAGTCAGTCGTGGAAATGTGAACTTAGGGACAGGACGTCCTCTCTCGTCTTCATGATAGCCCTGAAGATGGCTTGCAATGTGAGCCGAAACGTTGGCAGGTAATCCTTTATTAAAAAATACATTTTTTAAATTTGTATTTTTTGGATCTACCTTGACCAAACCCCAACTAAAATCATCTTAGAATAATATCTACGGTCAACAAACTCTCCTTTTGAATGTCCAGTACTTTACTCATGAACCCATTTTTTACACTATTATAGCACTTCTATTCCAGCTTGCTGGAATGTGAGACACAAAAAATTAAAGTCAGTCATGGAAATGTGAACTTAGGGACAGGACGTCCTCTCTCGTCTTCATGATAGCCCTGAAGATGGCTTTCAATGTAAGCCGAAACGTTGGCAGATAATCCTTTAAAAAAATACATTTTTTAAATTTGTATTTTTTTGGATCTACCTTGACCGAACCCTAACTAAAATCATCTAATAACTAAAAATTAAAATCCATCATTACTCCCACTGTATCATAAAAATTAAAAAAAAAAAAAAAACAATCGAAAAAATTATTTAATATGAAGAGAGGATTATCTGGAATTCGGGTCTAGGTAGCTGAAGGATTAAAAACTAATTTGTAACCAAAAAAAGTTTTTAATTACTCCCACTGTATCATAAAAATTAAAAAAAAAAAAAAAAACAATCGAAAAAATTATTTAATATGAAGAGAGGATTATCTGGAATTCGGGTCTAGGTAGCTGAAGGATTAAAAACTAATTTGTAACCAAAAAAAGTTTTTAATTCTTAAGCAGTCTAGAACGAAATTCTCTCTTCATAAAACTTGACAGTCAAAAAATTTACCTCCAAATTGAAAAACACTTTTTTTCTTAATAATAAAATTTTTCATTGAATTTTTTTTGGGAGGGGGGGGTCGGTCAAAATTGACCCAAAAAAATGTTATTTACGGGATATGTACTTTTTAAATTTTATCATTTTTACATTGTAAGCCATCTTCATGAAGGTAAGAAGGGAATTACCATTCGCAGATAATTAAATTATGCACATTTTTAAATTATATTTTATTAATCAACCTTGAGTGAATCCAAACGAAAAAATCTACTAATTAAAAAATCAAAAACAATAAAATCTCTCCGTTTAAATTTCTAATGATAAATTATGTATTTTATTAATTTATAGAACGGTTAAGGGTGAGAATAAAAATTTTCTTATACATTAAATGGCTAACATATAAGCGGGAATTTCCATGGATATATTACTCCGAATTGAGAAATACTTCAGCAATTTATATGGATTACATTCCAATGTGTCACAATTATTTTCTAAGAGCCTTATTTATTTATTTCGATTATGTGTGTTCATTATATCACAATTTGTATTTCGCAACAGATATATTTACTTTTCCCCTTGTCGAGCTAAAACAAACAAAGCTTTTGATGCGTTCTACTCGGAATCAATTTACTGAAAGCAGACAACTAGGAGAATTTTAATTGGTGTTATGGTAATAGTTATGTTCGAGAATATAAGTTGTCTATTAAGATTGGTATTTTTCTTGCCAAATAAGTGACAATAAATTGTCTATCTCTTACCTCTAAACAGAGCTCCGATGATGGCATTGTAGATCCCAAAGGTGCTCAGCTGTGTAACAAAATAATTTTGTGCGAATTATGGACTTTTAAATTTGATAGATCCCATTATTTAAGTAGGTTTTGGCTTATTTCTTATTTCCATCCTACCTGTTATGAATTCCTCCACGCAGACACTGAATAAACTGTTCAAATTTCCAATGCTTCTTTTAATATATACATAGTTGAGATTAAGAGTAAGAATTGTAACTCGGAAGATAAAGAAAACAATTAATATTGTTCTTAAGAATGTCGGAAAGGGAATTGGGGGGAATAGTAAGGGAAGCACATAACAGAATTTTTCATAAATTTTTTCTTTAAGATATTCTTGTCAATAATGTTGGAAAAGTACATTTTTCACTTACTACCATATGTTCTATAATTTATTCGTGTTACTAACATTATAAAAGATATTGACGGTTATTATTCAGTATGGCCGCTTCTGAACAAACAGTTCAACTCATTTAATATAAGAAAAAAACATATTCCCACAATTTGAAAAATGAAGCCTGAATATCGAATTTGGTTTTTGTACTTAGAGAATTTAACAATCATGGTAATTTTTTCTTCTTGTGTGTTCATTAAACTCTTTCTTCCTTCTGCTCTTATTTATTGTATATATCGTAACACCTCAAGTGTTTATATAAATAAATAAATAAAATAATAGCNTATTTTATAGAAAATTAAACACTGGTGGCTGTGATATGTATTAATTAAGTACAGGTGGGATAGAGAGTGCAGGGCACACACAAAAAGAAAAAATCGCAAGGAGTAAAGTTTTCGGGGATCTTTCGCCCTTCGTCAGTGAGGAGTAAAGATATACTCCTTTTTGTGTGTTCACTGCACTCCCTTCTTGAGAGAGACTCCCTACACCTCTCACTGACGAAGGGCGAGAGATTCCCGAAAATTTTACTCCTTGTGATTTTTTCTTTTTGTGTGTGCACTGCACTCTATATCCCACCTGTTCTTGATAACAATATATCGCAGCCGCGAGTGTTTCATTTTCTTTATATACTATATATATATCACAAGATTTCATATATATATAACACAATATTTCAGTAATCTAACACCCGAATGCATAGAAAGTCGAAACGAAAAAAAAAATACGAAATTTTTTATCAAAAATCCTTGCTGAGCAAACCTCAAATATATTTTTTTTTTTTTTTCAATTTTACAGAAACGATGTTATATTTCTTTATCTTATTTAAATAAATGGAATTTTTATTTAGCTTTATCTTTTATGATTATTATACAAATGTAACACCATGACGCTTATAAGAATATGATATATTCCTTTAAATAAATCTATTGATATTGTGATTGATAATTATTAAATTTGTAAAAAAAAAAAAAGTTTTACCTCGTTTATGAAGGGTAAAGATTTCTAAATAATTTCCGCGATCAAGAAGTAATAATATGCCCCTTAAAAAATGTTAGGAAGCGTTTTAAAAACTGTGCTAGTTTACAAATGGGGTTTTAATCTTAGAAAGTTACTGTTAGTTTGTGATAATATAAGTATACATGCTAAAATAAACCCCACTGCCAGACATTTGATTTCTCTGCTAAAGTAAGTTAGTACCCACTCCTTTTTCTAAATATTAAAATTTTGTAATTTCTCTCGCGTAGTATACTTCTAGTTCTGGATATGAAAAGAAAAAAAAACCGAAACTCTTTTTAGATGAATCTCTTTAGTAGTTCCGTGCTTGTTTCATTTATTGTATAACATCTCTTCAGTAGTCGTAACTAAACTCTTTTGTTTACATCTTTAAAAAAATGACCAAGGATATCTGTTACGTCATAACTGATGTGTTAAATCTAAATAAAGTATAACTAAAAAAATTATATTCTAAAAAGACAGAACACTTTGAAAAAAAGAGAGAACAATTAGGGTTATAAAATAAAATCCAATTCTTCCCACATTGCAGATATTTTTATACATATCCCTAAGTGACTTCTTGCAGATAAGCACCAGTGCACCTAGAGCTGTCACGGCTGGAGCACTCATTATAAGGTGACTGAGCTCTGAGGATGGAATCCCTGATTCTGAAAGCGCTCAGCTATTAGAGGAAATATATATACAAAAGTGCGAAGTTTTGAATATTGTTTGATAAACCTAATTTTTTTTAACTTCCCTACCAGCGCAAATGTGATAGAATAAATTACGATTATTGATAGAAGAAATCTGAACTATGACAATTTCATGAATTATTCCGTGAATATAGCCCTGGCTTATTTACAAATTACTTTCGGGTATACAATTTATCACCCCTTAGTGAGATTAGGACTTATGAAAGTGGGATTTAGTTATTCTTGTGTAGTTTTGAAGATCTTAGAAGGTTTTCTGAAGTCAACATCAGTATTTGATAGAATTTTATTATATTCTACATAATTTAAAAAATAAAATTTATTGGTTTTTTTTTGTTTGCTGAAAAGAAAAAAAATTACCATCAGGGTTTATGTAATTATATTTTGTTAAAGTGCTCATGTGACTTCTAGAAAACAAATAAATTATATAAAAAAATGCTTAAACCACGGCTTTAACTGATTGATTTCAGAAAGTTACGTTCTACCATACCGATTTGGCAAGTCTTTCAGTTACAAAACCAGATATTGGGTATATTGTATTATTTGCTTCACTGCATCAGCGAATTTTTACAATGTATCCCTGTAATATTCCTTAAAATATACGACGGCTCAGCTTCACTGTTGTTCGTACTATTTATGTTTATAGTGCAATTGTTTCCAAGTACGGACTTCCTACCAGGTACCTCGAGTCCTTACTTATAGAATGCACCTTCGCTAGGTCAGAAAACTATTTTAAAAAATCCCTAACGCATTTCTGCAAGATTTTTTAAAATAAATCCTCGGAAAGTAATTGCGAAATGCTTCTTTAGGGATCAAGTCGAGGCATGGTCTCCATTGAATTTTAGACACTCCAGTGAATATTTTTTCATTTGAGTTTATTTATATTAAAAGAGATCTATTGTTTTTGGTCTTTTGGTATGAGGATGGGTTGACTGCTGCAATTTATGGCAAAAACTTGATATAATTTCTTAATCTTAGAGTACACGGATTTTTTCTTCACTGAAATCACAGGTGGGGAGGGGCTTCAACACTAAAAGATGGCAGATCACTTGAGATATGTGTTCGAGATTATTGGCAGATCAGTAGAAATCTCAGCGAGAGATCAACCCATCTGGGTTTTTTTTTTCTGGTGTTTCTAGAGGGCGAAAGAGTCTAAGCTAGTATCTCTCTCGCTGTACAACGCCTCAACTTCTTAGTTACTGTCATTTGTTATTCATAATTACACTCCTCTCGTTTCTCGCATGTTGGAACTACTACCCAGCGGTTTTTGCAAGTATTCTACCCATGTATCCTGAATACAACTTCTCAAGTTTAGCTAAATATAAAATACGACTTAATGTATCCCTGCGAGATTCCTTAAAATATTCCCCCTGGTTCCAGGAGAAGCCACTTCGCTGGACCACTATGGCGGACCGCACTTCGCACGGTAGTGGTTACGCAAGAGACCACATGAGGTGCATATAAACAAGTCTTTATGCTATAACGAGACTTCGACTCATCTTGGACATAGTCAAGGCCGATCATAAAAGTACTCCGGTCAACCTCCTACTCCTCCTTGGTGTCTTTCTTTTTTTTTTTTTTTCTTTGCTATCTTCTTTATTTATTTTTTTTAACTTTATTTTAGCTATACAGGTATCATGACGCGACTTTAGAAAAATTTCAACGGGTTTAAATCTATTCATGGATCTTAAAATTATAGTCTGTTTATATATGTATATATATATAGTCATATACATAGTCTCACTTTACTCCTCACCATCGAAGGGCGAGAGATCCCCGAAAATTTTACTTCCTGTTCTTTCTTTTTTTGTGTGCACTGCACTCTCTATCCGACCTGTTCTTTTTTGCTATATATCGCGTGTTTCATTATCTATACATACTTTATATATATATATAAAGTATGTATTAAGTTAAATACCATAAAA
>KZ807344.1:449522-464615 GCA_000696205.2 Oncopeltus fasciatus | reverse complement strand
AATTTGTGCATAGAGGCTCAAGCCACTGACTATACTCTGAATTGTATAGCATTTCAACCAACTGAGAGTACTGAAGATGAAAGATAGTCCTTGAAAGCACAGCGTTGTTAAAAATAAATTTAACAATGGAAGTTGTGACTATTTTTCATTTATTATCTTATATTTTTCTTGTCACTCATCTTTAATTATTAATCTCAACTAGCCAGCTTAATATAGAAGTATACTTGTTTCTATTTTTTGGATTTTTAAGAAATTTTCAATATCAAGTTTTAAAAAAAGTTTCTATCTGAGTTAATAATATAAGAGATGAAGAAAAGCTAAAATATACTGGACCAGTGTTTTAGATCTTCAAAATTCTGCTTGACGTAACTAGTAACAACTAGTTTTTTAATATGGCAATTGTTTTTTCAGAATCCAACTTAGTAACAACCAGATTATTGACTTCCAATTTAAGGGCTTATTAGTATTTTAAAAACCAAATATTTTGAAATGATTTCTTTGTGCTCCTGGGTGCAATAGAGATATACTTCGAATAACTTGGGTGTATGAGTTTCTATGTATTGAATGAATTAAATGTATGATTTTTGAGAAACTGATTGGTGTGTAAGTGGAAAACTTGGAATTTCATGTATAAATGTAATTGTATCTTGATAACTTTACATTTTCTTTCTTCCCTAGAATGACTCTGAAATGTTTGGAAGGACAATAAGGGTTAATCTTGCTAAGCCACAGAAAACTAAAGAAGGCTCTACTCGTGCTGTTTGATATATATATATTTAACAAAAGAGTATTTTTTTTAAAAAGATTATCTGCCAACGTTTCGGCTTACATTGTAAGCCATCTTCTGTTTGTAGAAATACAATGTCATGAGAATACAATAATAATTGACAATATTATAATATTGAATTACCATAATGTAATGTGATATCAAAAGAATGAATTTAGAAAGATACGTAAGAGAATTTAAAAAACATACAGACGACAACTTATTAAAAAAAAAAAAATTTAATAATATTTGGGCCTTTGTCCTCACTTATTTAGGTTACTATTTTGATTTAACTATTACTTTTGTTGCAAAAATTGACTGTTTGGAAGTAACATACAAAACAAATAGAGATATATTACAATTTTTTACCTTTCATATCTCTTGAGAGAAAAAAAATGTATCTAACAATATCTTGGTGATAAATATCTGATACCTTCGGATCANGGTTGGGGGGGGGGGGGAGTAAGAGGCAGAAGGTACAAAGGGAAAGCAGCCTGTTTCAAAAGGGGGGCAATAAAAAGGACAAAAGAAAAAAAGGAAGGGTATTATTGGGGATAGGTAACTTTGGAACTGGGAAAAATGTTTGACAGGTTTATTGAGAAGGAGGGCTAATGGTTTTTAGAATGTTGAAAATGTTTGAATAAGTTGAGGAAATTTGTTCTATGTCCGTTCTGTCTTTAACTGGATAGTGTTGTAAGTAAATGTGTTGCAGATAAAAGGCGTTTGTTCATAGGGTTCATTGGAAAGAATGGTTAAGCTCCCTAAGTTAAATGTGTGTTTTTCATGAAAAACATGTTTAGCGAGGGCAGTTTTTATTAGTTTATTCTTATGTCATTTTTATGATTTTTAATTCTACAAGAAATAGGGTTTTTGTTTGTCCAATGTAAAAACCATAGCAATTAGGTGTGGAACAGGGAATTTTGTAGACGACAATTAGAATGATTAGTTCTGTTAGGAAGGGGGATGGGGTCTTTGAGGATGGTGTAAATAGATTTAGTTTGTTGTTGGTGGAAAAAGAAAGCTTAAGGTTTGGGTAAGTTTTTCTGAGAGATTTCTTAACATTTTCAGAAAGTTTTGGAATATAAGGAAGAGAACGGAAAACGAGGTCGTTGTTTTGGGGGAGGGAGATAGTTGGAAAAGTGGAAATTAAAAATTCTTTTACAAGTTTTTTAATCCTGTCCCATCGCACAGGAGGATGTCAGTAACACGTTTAATATTTTTGTTGTGGAATATCTTGTCAGAGAGTGTGAGTGATCTGTAGATGAGGTTTTTAACCACATTAATTTTTTGATGATGAGGGTAAGATGAGTTGAAGTGAAGGTGACCACCTGAGTATGTGTGCTTGGTATACCAGTCAGTGGAGATAGAGCCATTGGTGTTACAGATAATAAGGGTGTCAAGGAAGGGGAGTTGATAATCAGATTCCATTTCAATGGTAAATTTTAGATGAGGGTGGTGTGAGTTAAATGCAGTAAGGATCTGGGGGATTTTTTCTGGATTGAGAATGAGGAAAAGGTCGTCAACATATTACTGTTTTAATTTTATTCAATTATTTTTTTTAAATAAGTTGTTGGCTGCATGTTTTTAAATTCTCTTACATAGCTTTCTACATTCATACTTTTGATATCACATTACATTATGGTAATTCTATATTATAATATTGTTAATTATTATTTTATTCTCATGACATTGTACTTTTACAGCCCTAAAGATGGCTTACAATTTAAGACAAAACGTTGTCAGATAATCTTTTTTTAAAAATACACTTTTGTTAAATTTGTATTTTTTTTTTTATCTACCTTGAACAAACCCCAACTAAAATCATCTAATAATAATATCTACGGTAAAGAAAAACTCTCCCTTTGAAAGTTTGTTGTGATCATTTTGAAATTTTCAATGAGAGTATTGCCTCTGTAATAAAAATAAAAATAAATAAATAAAAATTGAAATTTTTTTATTTTTTCCAAGACTTTAACCCCATTTATGACAAAACAAATGCTTATCTCTCAGCCCCTAACTAGAAATAAGAAGTAACATCGAAATAATATTCCAAATAATATATGCCATATATTATACTTGTTTCTCAAAGATTGGTGAAATAAATAAATAATAGTCATAACTTCCACTGTTAAAATAATTTATTTTTAACAACTCAGAGCTCTTTCAAGGTCTATGTCTCATCTTCAGTGCTCTAAAGTTATTGGAGCTGCACTCTCAAGCCACTGACTATACTCTGAATTGTATAGCATTTCAACCAACTGAGAGTACTGAAGATGAAAGATAGTCCTTGAAAGCACAGCGTTGTTAAAAATAAATTTAACAATGGAAGTTGTGACTATTTTTCATTTATTATCTTATATTTTTCTTGTCACTCATCTTTAATTATTAATCTCAACTAGCCAGCTTAATATAGAAGTATACTTGTTTCTATTTTTTGGATTTTTAAGAAATTTTCAATATCAAGTTTTAAAAAAAGTTTCTATCTGAGTTAATAATATAAGAGATGAAGAAAAGCTAAAATATACTGGACCAGTGTTTTAGATCTTCAAAATTCTGCTTGACGTAACTAGTAACAACTAGTTTTTTAATATGGCAATTGTTTTTTCAGAATCCAACTTAGTAACAACCAGATTATTGACTTCCAATTTAAGGGCTTATTAGTATTTTAAAAACCAAATATTTTGAAATGATTTCTTTGTGCTCCTGGGTGCAATAGAGATATACTTCGAATAACTTGGGTGTATGAGTTTCTATGTATTGAATGAATTAAATGTATGATTTTTGAGAAACTGATTGGTGTGTAAGTGGAAAACTTGGAATTTCATGTATAAATGTAATTGTATCTTGATAACTTTACATTTTCTTTCTTCCCTAGAATGACTCTGAAATGTTTGGAAGGACAATAAGGGTTAATCTTGCTAAGCCACAGAAAACTAAAGAAGGCTCTACTCGTGCTGTTTGGGCTGATGATGCTTGGTTAAGAGAACATGCTGGAGAAACCTTAGATGAAGAAAGTAATAGTAAGATCAAAGATAAAGTAAGTTTTTGGTGGTGCAGTTATTTCTCTGAAGCAATATTTCATTCAATTCCTCATTGTTATTAATTTATTTATTATTTAATTGATTCTTCTTCCCAAATATTTGATGATTTTTTTTAATCTTGATTTTCAGTGTTTTTAAATCATTTAGCATGTGGGGGATTAGTCCTATCCCTTTAATTTCAGTGGGACAAAGTTTATGTAATTGTAGGCAAATTTTGTAATTTTGAAGTCAATCCATTTGTTATACTTAGTTATAGACTGGAGATTCATATTATATCAATATAATATTTTATAAATATCTTATATTTTTGCCTTTTTAATTAATCAATGTTACTTCCAATAATGTATTGTATTGGTTATCAAACAAAGTTGTGCCTAGAAATATTATCATTACTCCAAATAACTTTAGTAACTAGGATGGGACATAAGATCTCTGATTAGTCAAGTTTTGGCTAAATATTATTAGGGGCAACCCAGTGAATCACAAAACTATACAAAAATCAAGATGAGGGATAATACTACTGCTTTGAAACAAAAAGGCTATGGTTTTCAGTTACACCCTCAATAATGACAAATAATTTTTTATTAGATGATTTTAGTTGGGGTTCAGTCAAGGTAGATCCAAAAAAAAAAATACAAATTAAATAAAAGTGTATTTTTTTAAAAGATTATCTGCCAACGTTTCGGCTTACATTGAAAGCCATCTTCAGGGCTCTAGTAATACAATGTCATGAGAATACAATAATAATTGACAATAATATAATACAGAATCACCATAATGTAATGTGATATCAAAAGAATGAATTTAGAAGGATATGTAAGAGAATTTAAAAAACATACAGACGACAACTTATTAAAAAAAAAAAAATTGACCTGTCTATCATGAAGACGAGAGAGGATGTCCTGTTCCTAAGTTCACATTTCCATGACTAAGACAAAATATAATTTTTCTGAAAAACACCGTGGGTGGTGGAAGGGTGGGGGGGGAGGTAAGAGGCGGAAAGTACAAAGGGAGAGCGGCCTAAAATTATCCGGGGGCAATAAAAAGGAATGGATATAGAACAAATTTCTTCAACTTATTCAAACATTTTCAACATTCTAAAAACCATTGGCCCTCCTTCTCAAAAAACCTGTCAAACATTTTTCCCAGTTCCAAAGTAACCTATTCCCAATAATACCCTTCCTTTTTTCCTTTGTCCTTTTTATTGCCCTCTCTTGCAATAGACCGCTTTCCCTTTGTACCTTCCACCTCTTACCTTCTTCCCCCCACCTTTTTACCTCTCACACTGTGTAGAAGGAAAAAATATATACTTTAGTCATGGAAATGTGAACTTAGGGACAGGACGTCCTCTCTCGTCTTCATGATAGACAAGTGTGGTAAATTACTGTTTTAATATTATTCAATTTTTTTTTCTTTAATAAGTTGTTGTCTGTATGTTTTTTAAATTCTCTTACATATCTTTCTACATTCATTCTTTTGATATCAAATTACATTATGGTGATTCTGTATTGTAATATTGTCAATTATTATTGTATTCTCATGACATTGTATTTCTACAGCCCTGAAGATGGCTTACAATGTAAGCCGAAACATTGGCAGATAATCTTTTTAAAAAATACACTTTTTTTAAATTTGTATTTTTTTTTTTTTTGAATCTACCTTGACCGAACACCAACTAAAATCATCTAATAATAATATCTACGTTCAAAAACTCTACTTTTGATCAAATAATTTTTTGATCGCCTAAGAGTTCCTTTGGTTCAATTATGTTAACTGAGTCTAAATAGTTACTGCTAGTGATCCACTATTTAGAACTAAATAATGGTCCATTATTAGATCTTCCAAATTTAGTACAGTGCTGCAGATTCTATTATTAAAACTTAAATAGCCCACATGAAACTACTTTCTCTTGGGTAGCTTCAAGTGAATCTTGTCAGAGTTCATTTAGATATTTCTTGATATTACCAAGATTTTTACTTATTCATCTTATTTAACAGATTCTCTAGAAAGCTTGAAATCACAAACATCCCATTCATATCATGGCAGAAAACAATATACATAGTAAGGAATTAATTAGCAAAATTTAGATTTCCAAAAACATTAATAATGGATGAGAGGCCAAGGTCACAGCAGCAGAAAACAGGATCGAATTTCATTAATGTACAGAAAAGCTCCACACTATTACACAAGCTTCAGTTTATCTGAAATCATGTTTGAAAGATTGGTCAAAAATAATTAAGAACAGATTCATAAATACTCAAATAAATTTTAATAATGGAAATTTGGGTAGTTGTTAGAATGGAAGGGAATTTGTATTACTGGTTAGAAATGTTTGAAGGAATCATCGAATGAAGGCATGTATATCAAATATAAAAATTGCTTCTACAAGAAAAGCCAAATACTTGAGGAAAATAGCTCTGGAAATGGCAATGAATGGACAGCCATTGAGTCTTAGAGAAAAAAAAATATCTCCTGTTTGAAATTGAGTAGAATAATTAATCATAAATTCTACTTTCAGTCCTGAAGAAGCCATCACATGATGTGCGAAAGCTCAGCAAAAAGTAACAATTTTACATGATGAAGCCCGGAAAAAGTATTTATGAATAACTGAATTATTCATATTTACATAAAGATAAATACAAATTGAGGAGAATTTTATTTGACACTTGAAATAAAATAGCAAGCAGCAGGGGAAAAAGAGCAAATCAGTTGAAAAGAAATGAGGCCTAGTCATAAGCAGTTTTGTATTTTTAATTGTTATTTAATTATCTGTAATTATAATGTAAAGGGCTGGCAGAGTTTTTTCAACCAGAGTACTATTTTATGAAATATTGTGTAATTAAATTAATCACTTGATTATTAAAAATAATTTTTTTTTTCAGGAAGAAGATGGAACAGGCCCCAAAAACCCTCAAGTCTATTTTGATATTCAAATAGGAAACAATCGAAATGTTGGTAGGATCGTAATGTTACTGCGATCAGACATAGTGCCTAAGACTGCTGAGAACTTCAGGGCATTGTGTACCCATGAAAGGGGTTATGGCTATCAAGGTTCTACCTTTCATAGAATCATACCAGAGTTTGTAAGTATTGATTTAATTATTCAACAGAAAATATAAATGTATATTGAAATTCTCTCTCTCTCTCTCTCTCTCTCTCTATATAAGATCAAAGATAAAGTAAGTTTTTGGTGGTGCAGTTATTTCTCTGAAGCAATATTTCATTCAATTCCTCATTGTTATTAATTTATTTATTATTTAATTGATTCTTCTTCCCAAATATTTGATGATTTTTTTTAATCTTGATTTTCAGTGTTTTTAAATCATTTAGCATGTGGGGGATTAGTCCTATCCCTTTAATTTCAGTGGGACAAAGTTTATGTAATTGTAGGCAAATTTTGTAATTTTGAAGTCAATCCATTTGTTATACTTAGTTATAGACTGGAGATTCATATTATATCAATATAATATTTTATAAATATCTTATATTTTTGCCTTTTTAATTAATCAATGTTACTTCCAATAATGTATTGTATTGGTTATCAAACAAAGTTGTGCCTAGAAATATTATCATTACTCCAAATAACTTTAGTAACTAGGATGGGACATAAGATCTCTGATTAGTCAAGTTTTGGCTAAATATTATTAGGGGCAACCCAGTGAATCACAAAACTATACAAAAATCAAGATGAGGGATAATACTACTGCTTTGAAACAAAAAGGCTATGGTTTTCAGTTACACCCTCAATAATGACAAATAATTTTTTATTAGATGATTTTAGTTGGGGTTCAGTCAAGGTAGATCCAAAAAAAAAAATACAAATTAAATAAAAGTGTATTTTTTTAAAAGATTATCTGCCAACGTTTCGGCTTACATTGAAAGCCATCTTCAGGGCTCTAGTAATACAATGTCATGAGAATACAATAATAATTGACAATAATATAATACAGAATCACCATAATGTAATGTGATATCAAAAGAATGAATTTAGAAGGATATGTAAGAGAATTTAAAAAACATACAGACGACAACTTATTAAAAAAAAAAAAATTGACCTGTCTATCATGAAGACGAGAGAGGATGTCCTGTTCCTAAGTTCACATTTCCATGACTAAGACAAAATATAATTTTTCTGAAAAACACCGTGGGTGGTGGAAGGGTGGGGGGGGAGGTAAGAGGCGGAAAGTACAAAGGGAGAGCGGCCTAAAATTATCCGGGGGCAATAAAAAGGAATGGATATAGAACAAATTTCTTCAACTTATTCAAACATTTTCAACATTCTAAAAACCATTGGCCCTCCTTCTCAAAAAACCTGTCAAACATTTTTCCCAGTTCCAAAGTAACCTATTCCCAATAATACCCTTCCTTTTTTCCTTTGTCCTTTTTATTGCCCTCTCTTGCAATAGACCGCTTTCCCTTTGTACCTTCCACCTCTTACCTTCTTCCCCCCACCTTTTTACCTCTCACACTGTGTAGAAGGAAAAAATATATACTTTAGTCATGGAAATGTGAACTTAGGGACAGGACGTCCTCTCTCGTCTTCATGATAGACAAGTGTGGTAAATTACTGTTTTAATATTATTCAATTTTTTTTTCTTTAATAAGTTGTTGTCTGTATGTTTTTTAAATTCTCTTACATATCTTTCTACATTCATTCTTTTGATATCAAATTACATTATGGTGATTCTGTATTGTAATATTGTCAATTATTATTGTATTCTCATGACATTGTATTTCTACAGCCCTGAAGATGGCTTACAATGTAAGCCGAAACATTGNAAGTGAGGCGCTCCAGAGAGAGAGAGAGAGAGAGAGAGAGAGAGAGAGAGAATGAGAGAGAAATACTTTATTTTACAATACATAACAATTGAACAATACATACATATAAAGGTTCAAGACATGCCTAGCCATCTGCGCAAATGCACACACACACATATTAAATTCAGTTATATAAAAGCAGAATAACTTAACAGAGTGAGATATCTAGCCTGTCCTTGTGGTGTAAAGGTCAGCACACTAGGCCCGGATAGCAAGAGATCCAGGTTCGATTCCTGGCGAGGACGGATGGATTTTTTTATTCTGTTCCCTCTCATGAATTATTTATAATTTACGTGGGATAAAAAAAACCACAAATAAAAATATTTAAAAATTAAGAAAAACAATTAATTTTGGTTTATAGACCGAAAAGTGAAAAAAATTTATGGTTCACGAAACTCACATTCCTATTTGTTTAATTTCACTGCATAACTTCATAATATATCTTTTATTAATAAACAAATCTGAGTAGAGTTCCATTACTACAAACTAAATCTTATGCCTGCTACACCAAAGAAACACTTTTTACTTGCACTTGAAATTGCATTTAATCTCTCACTTCTATAGGTCTGATTTTGCTCAATGCAAATGCCTAATTTAATTAAGAAAAAATGAAATGTGGCATTGATAGATAATCACACACTCACACACTATATATATATNACTAGGCCCGGATAGCAAGAGATCCAGGTTCGATTCCTGGCGAGGACGGATAGATTTTTTTTTATTCTGTTCCCTCTCATGAATTATTTATAATTTACGTGGGATAAAAAAAAAAACCACAAATAAAAATATTTAAAAAAAAAAGAATAACTTAACAATTTAAGGTTCAATTAACAAAGGTGACAAGTAACATTTTTGGAGAAATCGTTAATCTATATTATCTTTAAGGACAAATATGTGTTTTATTTTATTGTTTGATAAGGTTAATGGTTCTTTCTATCAGATAGTTGTTACTTATCACCTTCTTCTGCTTGATGAATTTTGAAATTTAATGAAAAACTATTTTAAAAAGTATTATAAGACATCTCCCAGATCACAAGACTATTCAACTCAGTTAATGCCCTTAACTTTTCTTTTCAGAAATGTAACACACATATTGGTTGACTTTTTTTGAAAACTGAATGTTTTCCAAACCATGCTTGGAAAAAAACTGACTAGGGTGGGGGAGGGTAAAGGAAAATTCTTGACAAATCATATCATTAAATACTGATTTTATTGTGGTATTTAATCCCACATTAATTTTATTCAAGAAATGTTAGGAAATAGAAATTTCTATTCACTTGCATTTCTTGTTTAAAATATATCATTGTCTTGTGCAAAGCCAAGTTAAATAGTAGGTGTTTTTCTCCTCCTTTATTCTCCAAACAGGTCTAATGCTCTATCTGGCTTATGCAAGTAAATTATTGTTCACAGATGTGCCAAGGGGGAGACTTCACAAACAATAATGGGACTGGAGGAAGATCAATCTATGGAGGAAAATTTGATGATGAGAACTTTACACTCAAGCATACTGGCCCTGGAGTCCTTTCCATGGCTAACTCTGGACCCAACACTAATGGATCTCAATTTTTTCTCTGCGTTGCGAAAACTAATTGGTATTTTATTCCCTTAAAACTATTATTTTTATTTATCTTAAAAAATAATTTTTTATTTATTATAAGAGGAGAAGAATGAATTATGTTAGCCTATTTTTATTTTAAGACTTGTAAATATTTTATTTTATTATACACTAATTAACTTCACTATGACTAATTTAATTTTTAGCTGGTAAATAATAACTGCCTTTTGAAGATTTATATTTAAATATTTAAAGTTCCATCTGGTAGAAACTATATACTTTCAGCAAGTTTCCTTAGTTATTATATGCCAGAATAATTAAAAATGACTCATTTAACAATAAGAAAATTACTAGCTCAAGGGAAAGCTTACCAATTTTCGTCATTTTTTGACAGTTGTTGAATAAAAGCCACTCAAAGTCATTTATTATTTAAAAATTACAAATATATATATTTTATATTATACAGATATTGATCAATCTTCCTTTGTTTTCTCTTTTAAGGTAGGCTTGACATAAGTCTGTTTTATAGATAAACATTAGTGTGTATATATTAATCTAAATTTATATACTGATGATTTGAAAATATCTGCCAGTGAAAATCAAAATATATATTACGTATATAGATATTTTCAAGAATTTCTTAGGAATAGGTCATAGTGAAGTGTAATGTATTGTTAATGTAAATAGTTATTATGTGGATGTACATAGTAACTTCTATTTAATTATATTAGCCTGTATATAAGTGATATAGGTTTGTCCTTTGAGACACTGGAAATATCTTTATGAAAAATTAACTATGAAAGGCTAAACAATATTATTTAAAAATAAAACCTTGCAAATTATTCTACAATATTAAATGTAAAAATTCAATGTCATTCAGTATAAAAAAATATTTTTTTCTGACCACTCTGAAAAAGAGAAGTAAAACTTTTTTTTTTTTTTATTTAGCTTATAGAATAACCCTTACACCTATTAGCCAATTTGTTTAACTCGCTATGAATATGGATAGTAAAATGAGACATACTACTGAGTTATGGACTAACTTTTGCCAGTGCAGCTAATGTTGAAAAAAAAAGTATAACATTATTTATTTATTATTGGTGATTAAAAAAAAACAGCTTAACCTTAAAGAAAAAAAGAATATTTTGAGGTTCAAAATGACACTGTCCTAAATACAAGAACATAAGGTATACAATTATTAAGTCAAGTAAGGAACATGAAAATAAAATGAAGTCAAAATAAATTAAAATTATCAGAAGGCTGATTGGAACCAAAATTTATGTGTATAAATAGATTTGTAGAAAATTCTTAACAAAATTTAAACATTGCATGACTAATGTTTTAAAAGATGTGGAAAAATTAAAAATCCTCCCATTAAATTCATGCCTATGACTTGAGCAATTGCTAATCAAAAATAAATAGTCACAGTTTGATAATTATAACTGAGATAAAAAAATTTCTAAAACTATCATTTATTGTTTTTAAAATGAGTGAAAAATTAAATAGATCAAAAATAAAATAACATATGAGCAAGGCACTTTTTGTAAGTTTAACTTAAAGAAAGTTTGAAGGGAGTTAACTCTAATATATAAAAATTTCATATTTTGACCTCCACATTCAACTAATATTTTGTTTTAAATATGTATTTATTGTATAATTCAAAAAGTTTGTTTATATAGGTTGGACAATAAGCATGTTGTTTTTGGTAATGTGATCAGTGGAATGGATGTGGTTAAAAAAATTGAGGTAAGCCTGTTTAAAATTTCTTTCTACATTTATTATTTTGGTTTTACTTTATAATATTAAAAATTTAAAAGCTTTCAAATTATTTTAACTCAACATAAATTAATCCATTTATGTTTGATAATGAGTTTGTGTAAAAAAAAATATATATATATATATGTATTNAAAAGTATAGTAACAATATATATAATATAAAAAAAAGGAAGGGACCCCCTTTCCCTTCTTATCATTTGCTCTGAAGATTAGAGAATATCTCCTCTACTCTTCAGAGCAAATGATAAGTACTGCAGATTTCGACAATTCGTAAATAATGAAAAGGATAAAAAAAGGATTCTCCAAAAAAAAAACTTTATTGTTATGCAACAATAAATTATGAAATACAAAACAGATATCAGTCCAATTTGTAAATGCTTTTTTGACTTCAATACGTATTTTAAAAGAAAAATGTAGTAGGAAAAACTGACAAAACCATTTAGCCATGTTATTGAGACTGGGAAATAAGGAAGCCAGGAGAATCAACTTGACTTGCATCTGAGTAGAATCTTGCACTCTAATACTTACCCAACCTCAATGTGGTGTAAATCTAGTATACCCAAAAGTCACTTATAATACAGAATATAATTATTTGTTTGAGTTTAATCATTGTTTTTTAAGTTATTCATTTTTATGCAATTGTATTGTACTAATGTAAGTTTCAAATGGCAAACTGATATAAAATGAAATAAATTTAGAAAGCTCTCGACGTCTATGAAAATTCACTGAAGAAGACTGTCCATAAATCGTAATGTTTTAAAATAATTTTAAAAAATTAAATTAATATAAACCTCGCGAATACAAATTTTCCCATTGAGACACTTCAAGATCTACAAAAAAGGTTTCAACTTCCCCAAAACTCAATGGACAACTAAGGATACACTTAGAAAATATACTCTTAAGGCACATAGTATGTATCATTGGCTCACCAATATACAGCATATTGAAGGACATCATAGAAATGTTAAGGCGTGAGGTCAGAAATACAGAGCACCGCATAAGAGATTCTAAACATTTTGTGAGCATTGATGCAGATGACATCCTTGAAAGCCTCGACGACGTGAAGTCCCTCTACACCAAAACGCCCATTAGATGAACACTGATTTTAATGAATAAACTCTTTATAGAAAAAGAATTAAGTCTGTTAAAGTTATGTCTTCAGTCCACTTACTTCCTCTAAATTGGCAAAATACTACTCACAGCTAAAGGAGCAGCTATGTGATCACCACTAAGCTATCTCACATCTAATTTGTGCATAGAGGATTCTGAACAGAAGGCTTTAAACTTTGCATCACTCCTCTCAGACTGTTGGTATTGATACGAGGATGATTCGGTTTGTCATCTATAAGCACGGTTTGGACTTGCTGGAAGGGTTCCTACTACACTTGAATATCCAATTGAATCAGACTATCCAACTTACTACGGAACTCAAAGAAATAGGAAGATTACCATTTCTGGATGTGCTGATTTAAAAGAAGTACCAGCGTCTCAGCCACTCATTATACAGAAAACCCACGCACATGAACTTATATCTACTTGTAAAGTTACACCATCACTCAGTGCAGAATGAAGGAGTAATAAACACACTCTTCAACAGAGATACTGTCATTACCAGTTCTAGTGCAAAAGGAAAGAAGATATCTAAGGACTGCCCTCATGAAGAAAACTACGAACTTGGAACAGGAGACATAGTCCAAAGAATAAGAAAACACAACCTTAAAAGTGACGAGTGGGAACCAGAGGAAGTCAGAGGGAAAACAATATTACCCTACGTCAAAGGCACAATAGAGAAGATAATCCTAACATTGAAGACACAAAATATAAAAACAACAAAGAGGAAAGAAAGGAAAATATCTAACATCCTCCCGAAACCAAAGGAAACTTAGGGCTTAGAACTCCACGAATATAAATACTTCTATAGCGTAAACATACCCTGCTCCTGGGGCAAATGATACATCAGTGAAACCTGAATGACAATCAACTTGCATCAAAGAACACATTTCAGACGTCAAACATGGATGCACAGAGAAAAAAGCATTTGCGGACACTAGCCACATTAAATTTGAGGACACTACAATCCTGGTAAGAGGAGGTAACTATTACTGATAAACCATCAGAGAAGCCATAGAAATATCGAAGAACTCAAAGAATTCAGCAAGAATTAAAACCAAGTCTGAACCACTTAACCACCTGAACACCTCCGTCAAAAGTTTGAATCAGCCAATGGAAGGTAGACTTTGACCGAAAACCAGTATAAAATCTCATAGATAAATGAGCCTGAAGAAATTATCACAGGATGTGCAAAAGCTTGGCAACACACAATCACCTGACATGTTCCAACTGAGGGGAAGAAATTATACATAATATTGACAACTGTGGAAGATTTTATACTGGTTTTTGGTCAAAGTCTACCTTCCATTGGCTGATTCTAACTTTTGACGGAGGTGTTCGGGTGGAGCCTATGTGAACAGTTGGGAATAGTTTTTACCTAGATTGCAGGCAGGAATTAAGAGGTGTTCAGTAAATCATGCAGTTGATTGCCAAGTCTCAGAATATGATGGTACCTTTTAAGAACAGCTTGGAACCATCAGGCCTAAAATAGATATCATCTGATTTATAGCTTGTTCAGATTGCTGCTCTCTTGTTTTGCTGTTTAGATGTATGAGTTTTTGAAAAGTATGCTTTGCTATCAATCACAATCTATGATAAGTATCTTGAAGGAGCAATGTTTGATGTTATATTTTATTTATTACTTAGGAAATAAATGCTTATCAAAACTTGTTAATATATATGTATTTTTTTTTTTTTAGAAATGTGGAACTAAAGGAGGAAAACCAACTGAAACTGTTACTATTATGGCCTGTGGGGAACTTGTGTAATTAATTTAATTATAGAATAAGGAGTTTTTTTATGCATTAATTAGACAACTAAATGTATATACATGTAAAATAAATTTTCTATATTTTTCTGACTTTTAAATGTTAGTTTATTTCTCCAGTTGCTTAGAGTTTAAATCAATGTTCTTCAAGTTATGCTTTTGATGCTTGTAAAAGAATTAATACATATTAAAACACTCACAAATATTTGAATATACACCCAAATCATCACAAAAAATCACAAATGGAGATATATAT
>KZ807344.1:430643-449464 GCA_000696205.2 Oncopeltus fasciatus | reverse complement strand
TATTTGTTTTTTTGCTCTTGCTAATTTAAATCAGTAGTATTGCAAAATATTTTTCAAAAGTTGAAATTTTTAAGAGGGGGTCAGAATTTAAAATCAATTAAGTTACTTCAATGAGAATAGAGTCAGTCTTATAGATTCAATTTATTGTTATTTATAAAAGTTTAATGAAACCTTACTGACCTTTTTGAGATAATACTTAGAACTTGTTCATCAGCTAAGTATAGCACTATTTTCATATAGCTAATTTATTTTAAAAGAAGCCATGCATAGCATATTTCCACCAGTAAGTATACAGTATCTTTTAGATTCCAGAAATAATTATTTTTTTGTAAATGAACTACCATGTAGAGAATTGTGTCATTTGGCCTCAGGAGATTAAAGAATGTATAGTCCGCTTGAACTTGAAATTTTTGTCCAAATTTAATACTAATGGGGCACTGGGGTGGTCAAGTGGATCTGGACAGATCTCTCAATGAAGCTGGAGCGGTGGGTTCAAATCCCACCCTGGGCAGAAATAACTAACACAATGGTTGATAAATTAAATAGTTTTATTATTTTTGTATAAATTTTAGCCTATAATAACAAAGAGAAAGAAAGGTAGTTTGAAATGTACAGAAAATATTACAAAATATTTGGCCGATAACAGAGAGCTAGGGTCTAGAGCTGGCTGGAGCAACAGACATCTCTCCTGCACCTTGACCAACCTCACGCTGTGGGCTCTGAAACATCCAAATATTGATATTACTTCAAAAGCAGAATCATTTCTGACATTTAACACTTTATATATCACAATCATATTTTGCTACTTCTGATCAACCATAAATAATAATAATGATAATAATCAGATAAGGAATATTGATATTAAAGTATTATGCAGTTTTATATTGCTATACTGTAAGCAAATGTTGGCATTAAAATATATATATATATATATATATATATATATATATATATATATATATAAATAAATTTAAGTGGCTCCTAATCTTGAAAAGCCCTTGATCTTAATAGTTTATTTTCAAATAAACAAATACAGCAATTTTTTTTCAAATATTCTAATACAGCAAATAAAGTATTTTTAATTAAACTTTCTGTTACTTCTATCTAATCTTTCATTTCACAATTAAATTTACATGCCCCGTTCATTAGAAAACAAAAATTGAGACCAATAGAATGGTCACAGACTTATCACAGAATTTTTTAAACAGAATACACAAAAAATACAATGCTATGCAAACCACAACTTGAAGGTGACTGCTCAAGTCACCATTTCAAAATTTTTGCTGTTTATCATTAAACGTGCCAGCTGAAAGCGTAAAAGGAAGTAAAAATCGTGAGGAGAAAAAGGAGTCATTACTTACTTAAAAAAGTTTAAAGAAGTGGATCTTTTCACTCCAAAAGAATTGAATCACAGGTTGAAAAAAAACAACAAAAAAACAGATGATATTCTTAATAAACATTTCTAAAGGAAATTAATATTTTTTTCCTAATTTGTAATTATCAAGCATTTTCACAATAAAGTGAATAGCTGTTATTTCTCTTAGTTGTGTTTTATATTTCAATAATGAATCTTTATAAAATGTAAAATTTATATTCAAAAGGAGAGTTTCTTGACCATAGGTATTAATATTAGATGATTTTAGTTGGGGTTCGGTCAAGGTAGATCCAAAAAAAATACAAATTTAAAAAAAGTTAATTTTTTTAAAAGATTAACTACCAATGTTTCGGCTTAAATTGTAAGCCATCTTCAGGGCTCTAGTAGTACAATGTCATGAGAATACAATAATAATTGACAATAATATAATACAGAATCACCATAATGTATGTGATATCAAAAGAATGAATTTAGAAAGATATGTAAGAGAATTTAAAAAACATACAGACAACTTATTAAAAAAAAAAAAAAATGAATAACATTAAAACAGTAATTAACCACACCTGTCTATCATAGGAATTAGACAAACCGATTTTAATTTATTTGAAAATATTCATTTCATGGTCATTTTTAATTGGAAAAAAAAAATGATGTACTTTTTTTTTTTTTTTTTATAGAACAGAAACCTTTAATTGAGTAATTGAATCAGTAGCAGTCCTTAATAATTTTTCTAAAAAAAACATTACCTACATCCAATATTGATGAAATAATAAACAATAAAACAAATAATCTTTATTTGCTGTACTTCGAAGAACATTTTATAAATATAGATGGAGGAAAGCTATTTTCCATGCATACTACATGATTATAAATAGTTGTTAACATTTGTATTTTATCAACAGCTATAATAATAAATGAGAACTTGAGAAAAATAACTGTAATTCAACTAAAATTTTGTTAAAAATTTTATTAGACCACTAGGCACTACAGATGGCAGGTGACAAATTGTGACTCTACACTGGACTGAGATTTACTTTCAACCCCTATTGTAGGGGATCAATAGCAGGTAGAAAAACTTGAGCTCAAAAAGTCAATGGAAATTTCCACTTCTTGATTATACTGAAAACACCTGACTGCCACCTAACAGATGGCCTAGCGCCCGGCAAAGAGTTAAAATCGGACTAAATCACATCATTCTGAAATAAGTGAAAGTTGAGAAAAAGTATCATGTATATTTTACAACTTTCACCTAATTTTTTTTTTACATTATTATTTTAAACTCTTTATTTATTACATTATGTCAAATAAAAAAATTTTGTAATTTGATCACCACAATAAACTAAAAAATGACATTCAATGTCAATCACATGAAAAGAGAAGGTGACCAATGACATCCCTCTCAAATTCACCGAATTATGACATAATCATTAGGTGAGATCGGTAGTAAATGGATCAGGCATGAATACTAGTTTATAAGAAGAATGGCCAAAGGTAATACAGCTTTTAAATTGTTTGACAAACTATGGAAAATTCACAGAACAACAGTTTGTAAAATTACATTAGGTGGTTAATAGTGGAAGGGAAGGATTTGAAATAAATTGGCTGTAATTGATTTGATTTAACTCTGGCAGATTCAAGAAGTTAAGTTTGTTGTTCAGATTTATTATTACATAGCAAGTTATTGGTGCATTTATCATGATCAAGTGAACCAAAATGAATTCAGTAGTAGAATGAAAAAGTATTACCTTGACAGAAATGTGAGCCTTCAACAATGCTGCTCGCAATATTAACATTCTTGTCCTTCTTTGGTAGTCTTTTCCCATGTTTAAAGCTTTTTCGAAAGTAGTGCTTCGTTGATCCATATCTTTTGCATAAAGAATCTAAATGGCAAAAAAATAAAGTATTAATACAAAAAGTAAATATCAATATTTAATTAAGCTATAGAAACATTTTGTAGTGAATAAAAAGAAAAAGTAACATAAGAAAATTAAACAAGTGGCGACTTAAAAATAAAACTAACTAGAATAATAAATTAACCAGTCCATTATTACACACAATATTTTTATATGAAAAAATTGAAAGAATTTTTCTATAGTGCCAACATTTTGGCTTGCATTGCAAATTTTTTTTTTTTTCAAATAAACCCGTTTTTCCTAAATCTTTTCTCACTAATTATCTTATGTACTGATAATACTCAAACCATTTTTATTTTTTTTTAATAAAAAGAAAATTAATCTAATTATTAATTTGGAGGTAAATTTTTTAATCATCAAGTTCTATGAAGAGAGGAATATCAGAAATTTGGTCTTGGTAGTTGAAGAATTCAATAATTAATTGTATTTAATTCTTACAAATTAAATTTTCAAACAAAAAAGTTTTTATTTTAGCCAAGGTTTCAGCCCTTCATCAGGACTGAATATGAAAAAGAAACAAGAAAATTATATATATATATATTAGTCAAGAACAGGTGGGATTTAGAACACAGTGAACACACAAAAAGAAAAAATCACAAACAGTAAAATTTTCGGGGATTTCTTGCCCTTCGTCAACGAGGAGTGAAGAGAGATACAGGAAGGGCGAGAGATCACCAAAAATTTTACTATTTGTGATTTTTTCTTTTGATTACTATACATTGCAGCTGCGAGTATTTCATTTTCTACATATACTTTCTATATATCCTAAAATCCCTTTAGTTAAAGTCGTNATATATATATATAATCCCTGAAGGAGCTCAGTGAGTAAAGTACTTTAATTTATTGACATAACAATACTAACCAAAAGATCAAGTAACTTATTATTTATTAACTTAAATTAACTTAATTAACAAGCTAAATAATCTTTTTTAATCAAAATGCTGATTTAATGTGATCTAAAATAATACCTTATTCATTAAGGTTCATTCTTAAACTAAAGAGTTTATTATTTTATTCACATTAATAAAAACAACTACGCTCACAGAAAACAGAAAATAAATACATGCTTAGATAATACTAGCTAAACATACAATAGATAATCATGTTTGAAATGGTCTGTTTTTTTTTGTTTAGTTTATTTTGTATTCTAAGAAAGTTCAGAAGATACTTTCTTCAAAATTTATAACTTATGTTTAACCTGCAATGAAGTTCTGCCTTTTTCATTCATCATATTTCATAAAAGCTTAATTCAACAACAGCAAGAAGACTAAATTAATGATTAAAATATTTATTTTGCCATAATAAATAAAAGTTTACATCTTTGAGGAGCTTGAGTAGATACCGCTTTGAAAAAATATATATTGACAAGAATGAATATTAAGATTCTAGGAGTCCCTAAAAACTGTATCAATCCTGAAACTTTGATAATAACAAATAAGAAATTAATTTAGACTGGTTGTCTTTAAATAATTGAAAAGACAGATAGTTTTATCTCTGGTATGGTAGAAACCAATACAAATTTAATTATTTTGAATATTTTAAAGTCCTAATTTTCTTAAATTTGAAGTGGGAATTTTCAAGATAGACTTTTAGAAGCTAAATGACTGCCATTTATATAATATCGCTGTTCATAAATTACCTATTTTTACAAAAATTATGTTAATCATAATGCACTAACCTTATTGTGAGAATCTATACGGGCTTGTATTTGACCATCAAGAATGAGCTGCATTAGTTCATCCTCCAGTGCAGGCACAGTTGTGTTGAGAGCTAGAGCCATCTTTGCCATATCAGCACTTTGGTAAGGACTGAGAAAAAAATAAATAAATTAAACAAGATTCAGACACTAGCTATAAAAATTAGCTTTTAAAACATAGATTGTTAAAAAAAAAAAATCTTTTATGGGCCGATATAGTTGGAAGAAGGCATTAGATTTTGTATAATCTTAAGACTGTTCCTGAGACTAATTGTTAAAGGGAAACAGAGCATAAAGTAGCAATGTATTGGGAGAAATTCTGGGTGTCTGGCATATCAAGAGGTATTTTTTAAGGAAACCAATCTATTATGTAACCTGATCTTTCCCACAAAGATTATAAGTATATATTCAAGCAATAAGAATAAATTAAATAAAAATTATATCACTAAAAATAAATACATTTCCCTGTATAATATTAAACTGGTTGGGATATTGTTTAGGAAAGACAAAAATAGAATAATTTTGATTGTCAGACTAAGTTACAGACTTAAGTCATCTACAAAAACAAAAAATTATTTCTAGTTGTTCCTATTTCCAGTCTTTAGATTTATAACCCAATCTTTACCGGTGAATCTAAATTTCTTTATCATATTCTATTAAGTATTTGAGCCAATAGGATACACTCAAAACAAAGTTGTATTAATTTGCAGCAACTTTTCACATAGATTCAAGGTTAATTATCACAATTTCTACAATTATAAGTTAAAATTAGGCTTATGAAG
The DNA here is from genome assembly GCA_000696205.2 of Oncopeltus fasciatus. Lineage (NCBI taxonomy): Eukaryota > Metazoa > Arthropoda > Insecta > Hemiptera > Lygaeidae > Oncopeltus > Oncopeltus fasciatus. The sequence continues at coordinate 443,698 of KZ807344.1, read as the reverse complement.
TATAACAAGCATAACAAATACATGTTAAAAAAAGTCACTCAATAGTTGTATTTTAACATCATTGCTATACTTTTTAATGCTGAAAAATATACAATTATAATTTAAATATTATTTACAAACTAATAACACAACATAAAAATAAATAAAATTGCTTCCTGCGACCCTGCCATGATGGAAATTAAAACTATATTTATAAAATTAGTTTTAAATTAATAGCTATAATTTAATTTACAGTTAGTCATTGAACTAAACAATTATTAAACTAATCCATATAAAATAAAATTTTACCTAAAGTATTGAATGAGAGCTCTATTCCTTATTTGGGTGTAAAGAGTGTTCACATGAGGTGCAATGTACATATCAAGGTAAAGATTGTCCTAAAACACAACAGAAAAGTCATATATGTATTTAACTTGACATTACGAATAAATTCATAATTACAAACTATTTTTAAAAGTCATTGAAAAAAAAAAAAAAATAGTGTGCATCACACAGCCATATCTTAGCTCATAAGTAACTTAAAGAGTAAATTTTATAGGACCCAAAATGTGGAAAAGAGTATTTTCAATTTTTAAAAACCAGCTAAGCAAAATACACATGAAAATGTTTATGTCACAGATATAAACCTATATTCCTGAGAATTATAGAATAACCATTCCCAAATGGGTTTCACATGACTAACCATTCCCAAAATGGGTTTCCCATGAGTAACCATTCCCAAATGGGAATTCACAGGAATACAGGTTAATATTTATGGAATAACTATTTTGAATTTGATTAATAAAATAATTATAGAATAAATAATTGAATCATTATTCGAATAAATATATGAATAGTAAATTAATTATTTATTCTACCTGAATTATCTCAAATAAAATAAAATTAAAGCTCATTCTTAGAAAATGTCTTCACTCTTAAAACTCTAGGGTTCAGAATATGGAACACCATTCCACTTGTTACATCCAAGGGGGAAAACTTATGAATAGCTATCCCACAGTTCAGTATTCCAAGCTCACCAGAACAGAACACTTAACACTTAATGTAAAATTAACTTCGAACCCAACTGACCTCCAAGTAAACACTCTAAGGCAACCTCTTCTAGGAGTTTCTTGATATCAGAATTTGGTGATTAATTGAAGAATGAAATTTGTTAATCAAAGGCAAATGGCCATTGACAAAGATGACTTCTTCAAACTATTACTATATTCTACGGAACAAATGTTAATACAACTGGGACAGAGGAAGAAGAGTTATTTGACAGTTCAGAGAGATGTAGATGGTGTACACAGGGGCCACTTAAAACTAAAATAACTTTCATTAGCACGTTTGATGAGCCATCCTACCATGGTTTAATCTTTTTTTCTTCTATATATTAATAGTAAATTATTATTACAAGGATATCAATTAGTATTAAAATTTATGAGCATAACAACAGCTTTTTAAGTTGTTTTTACATGTTTTAATGGTTTTAGTTAAAATGGTGAAGAATGAAGGGTTAATGTGATACAACAATGAAAATAGTATACAGAGTATGCAAACTATTTAAGAATGAAAAGCTTCCAAATAAGCTCTAACTACAATAACTTTCTGCCAGCCCAATGTAATGAATTATAGTCAGGATTGGCACCTAAGGAGTATGACGTTATACTTCAGATCAAGAGACTTCATAAAAATTGTATTACCCCTTCAAATTTAGCCATGAGTAAACATAGTGAGGGTGCTTTATATTCTGTAACGTAATAATTAGTGCAATACATCTTATTTATCCATCAATAAGCTATAATATATTTTCATTTATAAATTGATAACTTAGTAAATAAGAAGTTACATACAGTAATTCCTTCTTAGAAATAATTATTCATATACTTAATAGATACAATATTTACAATACTCTTGAATATTACAAAAAAACAAATATGTAATAAAAAATAAAAAGAATGGTAACCCAAACCTTTATAACAACACAAACATATAACTCTTTAATATATATAACATTTTTTTTTTACCTCAAATTACAAAAGAAAATTATTTATAATACTTTCATCCTACCTTTATGTCATCCAGTAGTTTTAAGCACGTTGCATACTTAGATTCATAAAATTTGAATATGATATCCCTCAGTTGTGGCTCAAGTTCGAGAAACAACTTAAATGAACTGAAAAATAAAATATTAATATAAAAACTATTATAATTACAAATATCCTATTGAAAAAAAGAAAGAAAAATTATTAACTTTGAAATTCAAAACTATAAGCTCAAGTCTGAAGAAATTAGATAGAAATTTGGATATAATAATATGTCTCTTTAAATAAAAATTCTAAAGTAGTATAATAGGTGGCAACTGCAGCCCTAGAGTTAGCCACTACCCTAAACATAAATCAGAAAGTCTCCATTGGTTAAGATAGTAAGTAAAATAATTCAACTGGGAGAATATCTATAGAACCCCATCAAGTTAATTTATGTTTTATTATTGAGTGCAATAAATAAGTAACATTGCAGTTTTATTCTAAAAAGAGTATCTCTGCTATTTCAAAGTTATAAATATTATACCCAAGTAATTGTAATATTGAAATTGTTATATTTGTAACTGATTATGGTTTATTATTTAACATGTGATCTATTATGAAAATAAAGTTATGATATGAAAGGCCTTGAAGGAAAATAATGTTAAGGAAGTTAACTATATTTCAAGAGACTTTGCACATTGAAACGCAATTACTTTATCGTGATAACTGAGCAAAATAGATACATTAACCTTGATCACTCTAACAACTGATTCTAATCCTAAATCAAAACTGCCAAGACAATAAAAATTTGCACAAATAATACATAAAATAAGTAAATTTTAAAACAAATCCCAAGTTTAAAAATTTCGTTGAAAAATGTCATAGTTAAGTGCAAGATAATTTATTTTATTTTTATAATTAACTGGTATAAACGTTTGAAGCCTTAACTTCTCAAAAGCAACTTGGAAAATTCTGGTGAATGGCTGAATAATTTAAAAAAATATAAAATTATTCACAAGTATAATAGAATAGATGTTTATAAGTCTGTATTATTTCTTAAGAAGGGTTCTTAGTCCCCAAGAGTAGCTGCAGACAATTGAAAGAATCCTAACTGAAAGCATAAAGGCAAAGAATTAGCAATAAGGAAACATATTGGAACAATAAGTGCAAAGGAATGAACAAAAATATTGGAGTGAACATCGGGGATTATCATAAAGTGATAAAACCGACAAAGCTAAACACATGATGAATAAAAGATGAAAATTAGAGAACACACTCACACATATGCAAGCACATGCACTCAATTTGTTTTAATTACTACCCCCAAAATATATTAGAACTTTTTTTTAGTGCTCTTCATTCGAAATGAAATTTTACCAAAATCAAAACTTACTTAGGACAAATATATTTCTATTTAAATATCTTTGGACTTGGAAGACTGAAACAAGAAAATAAAGCAAAGTGAATGTGAGATTATTACCTGGAAAAAATAACATGTTTCTGGAGATCAGCTCTGTCAAAGGTAGCAAGGGCACAAAGTCCACCATACACAGCAATGTTGCTAGGAGAAATCAAATCTGGAAAATCACAGTGGTCAATGTTTGCCTGAAGAAACTGTTTGGCAGCTTGTTTATATTTTTTTGTAGCCAGTTCAGCCAGGCCTGCAGCACACTTTAGTCTTCCAACAATATCCTGATTGCTCTCTTTACCCTGGAAAAAAAATCATTAAATCTAAAAATAGTTAGAGTAATAATTTGAGGTAATAAATTATGTATTGAACTGACTTATGTAGATATTAATGGGAGTGTCAATGAATGGTTGAATGCGAAAGAGAATCCGAAAGCCATATTTTCATAAGATTTGAAAATTTCCTTATATTCTGAGTAATTGTATTTAAATTTATTTTATACAAACCACATTCTTGGAAGAAATAATTGGTATTTAGGAATAGTCAAGTTGAAATAATAAAGGCTGGTGTGTTATAACAAAAATATATATTTCTTCATTCACAATAAAAAATTTCATGCACAAAACTATTAAAACAAATTAAAAAAATAATTTTAAGGAGAGGAGCCACAAAGGTGACCACACAAGAAACAACAACACTTGCTGAAGTGCATCACCCACCAGACTTGCCTAATGCCTAACATTGACAAATGAGTTAATACGAATAGTGCTGCAAGCACTTTTTCCCAATCATAAAGCATTTAGCTTTCAATCAGCTGCTAAAATACTCCCCTTAATGACCACATCACAGAAGCATACTGAAATAGTGACACAACAATCGCGGGAGGAGCGTAATGGCTTCACTGGATTTTCTGTTGCTTCTCCAATGTCATTCAAAGATGTGGTTGTTGGGGTTGCTGGTAGTTAATGCTTATTAGCAACATGTTTTGCTGTTGCAACATCATCTTGATGAAGGATGAAGCCAAGCTAATGCCAATCTATTGGTACTGTTTTAGGTCCTCCATGAAATTGAATTTTTTAAACTCTTTGTCTTCATTCTAGAACTTGTCACAGCCTACAAAAAAAAGTTGGGTAAGAGGTTTCTAAACCTAATCGCCAAGAAGTACACATAGCTCGAGTTCCTCAACATCTTGGAGATAACCATGCTGGAATGGTTTCAGGCTTTGAATATGCTTATGAAAATTCTCAACGAACATCTCTAAGTATGTGTTGGCTCAGCAACTTTTAGGAAGATAGTCCTTTAGGCTATACTGGTATAGTTGCCTTTGTGTCTTGGTGGAAATGAAGGTCTGAAGATCTGACTGCAGTTCTTGATTGAAGTTAATTATAACAATTAAGACAATAAAACTTAACTCCAAACAGAAATATAAAAGTGGCAGTGAGAAAGAAAGAATTCACATTATAAAGGGTTTTTTTTATATGTATATTCAAAAATATATATATTTCAAACTAGTGAAAAATTAATCTCTAAAAAACATAAAACTAAGCAAATTATTTTTATAAAAGATCAGACTCATAATCCTTCTAAAGAATATTCCATCTTTATTTTTGCTTGAATAAAAAAAATTCTCTACTAATAATCTCCACGCTCAAAAACTCTCCATTTAAATAAAGTTTCATTTTTATTTGTGAAATACTGTGAAAATATGTTTATATAAGATTCAAATGCATTAATAATATAAAATTTTACAATTTATAAATTAAATATTAGAATTGATAATAAACACATAAAAATTCAAAGAAAGAAAAAAGTAAAAATCAATAGGGATTTTTTTTGTGTGTGTGTTTGTCTAAAATATGTGATTAATCTGTGTTCGATTTAGTTTGTCTGATTATCCACTGAATTTAATCTTGTCAGCACACACCCCATCTTGTCATTGGTGACTCTCCAGTTATTCGTATCAAAGAAACTAGAAGTATGGACACCACCTAAAACCAAACCTCGACTGACAACATCACAAAAAGTGGTGATTCAATTCAATTCACTTTAATTTTAGTACATGGGTATTTGAAAAAGCCAAATAGGGAAAAACTCTTTGTTTCCAACATTCAAAATAATTTTACAAGCGGTAAGAGTAGAAAATATAAAATCCTTCGCTTATCTTTGCACACATTGAACCACACACTCCATCAGTTACTAATTTGAAATTACTCTGAACCAAACACTCCACCAGTGTTATTATTATCAATTATATATTTAATTGAAATTGGATGATTAATATGAGAGGTTAGTAGGCATAACGAGCTTTAAGATTTTTTGAAACCTTAATCATATTTAAATATTTTATTTAAACTGTACTTAATAATACTAGCATTAAAATACATTCTATAAATAAATGGAAAAACAATAAATAACAGAAGTCAAACAAAAAACACTTACCTGTGCATCAGAGAAGTCTGGAGTTGACTCAGCTTTATTAACAAAGCTCAGAACATGAGACCAATTTTGAATGTAGACACTAACCTGAAACATTAATAAGAACTTAAGATTTCAATCTTTTATTATTTTATACCCCACCAAAGTTCAAACTTCAATTAGCTTCAATACTTCAATAGCCCAGAAGAGCTTGGATATTTGTTTATAGTCCCTTTTAAATTATTCATTTGTTATGTGTACTAGAAGAGTATAAGGTTCAAGGTTAGTGCTATCCATTTGAATATTATTGCAAAACACATATCTATTTTATGAAAGTTTGCAATATGATTGTTTTAAGCCATGAGGTTGAAGAGAAGATTTTCATTGTAGACTTAGTAAGATATTATCAAGCATTTTGAAAAATTTCAAAAGAGATACTAGAATTCAAAACTGATAAGTGCGCACATTTATAGGCAATTTCAGCAAAACGGACAAATAGGAATAAGGATTTACTTTAAACTCCATATCTGAATTGAACATTTTGATAATCTTAAATGTCTAATTATATATATATATATATATATATATATATATATATATATCACCATATCTGTATTTATGATAGGAGTCAAATAAGTTGATTTTGTTCAAAGTTTATCTATTGTGCAAAACCACCAAAATAGAGGTTCACAAATGAAAAGGAAGTATAAATTGTAAGAAAAAGTTGTATAATATATGAGAGGTATTACAAAAAGGTGTTTTCATTACCTAGCTGTTTTGAATATTAAATATTTACATATTAAAATAATTTTTAGTGCAAGGGAACAGAATAAAAAATCTAACTGTCCCAGCCAGGACTCGAACCTGGATCCCCTGCTATCCGGGCCGGTGCATTTACCACTTATGCTACCGAGACAAGTCTGATAAGTTATTAAATTCCTCGCACTAGAGTCGAGAGTCCAACCTCCGAGGCCGACGAATATATCGCTTAGATTTTTTATTCTGTTCCCTTGCACTAAAAATTATCTAAATTTACGTGGGATTAAAGACCACAAAATAAATAATATTTATAAATTTACATATTAAAGTATATGTAGAAAATATTTAAGTGTGTGCATTGCAAATTTAAATAATCATAAATATATTAATAACATATATAAATTTTATGAATCAAAGAAGGAGAAAAGTTAAAAAAAAAATAAATTATGTGTGCTTCATTTTTTTTACCTCACATTTCACAACTTAAGAGCCATGGAAGAATTATTTAATTTTATTAGCAACTTAAATTCAATCAGAAGCAGTTGTGGTTTTACACAGTTTCAGATATAATAGCAAAAACTTATATAATATGCAGAAACAGTTATTAAGCTTTTGATGATTAGCTTTAGCACTTTAACAATAGTTGAGTAAAGAAGCCTTGGTTTTTTTTTCTTCTGTTTTTCTACTTTAAGGAATGTTTCTCCTACTTTTTTTTTTCCTAAATAAAATAATGTAGTTAAAAATGATTAAACAATTACAAAACTCATTAGATTTTGTGGTGCATTAGGCTACATTAGTTGGAAAGATAACCAATCATAGTTTTATACTTAACTATAATAACTGATAATATTAACGTATGAAAACATTAACCTTAATCACATTTAGGCACATATTGATGACATGTTTTCCAGAGGTGCAGTAGTCCCTAGCACGAGAATAACACCTAAGGGCATTAGACAGATCTCCACAATCTAAGTGATGATCTCCAAGATCATCATTTCCTCTTCGAATAGATTCCTTAATAGAGTTACTCTTATAATTTTTAAGGTCTGAATCTAATTTTTCTAATTTAAGGGCTGCTTTTTTAGCCTTATTTTCAACCCAAAGAGGATCAAATGCAGGAAGATCCTGAGGACAAGACCCAGCAACATCTGGTACAGACATACTTCTGAAATAAATTTAAAAAGTTACTTTGAATAATTGTATTTCCATCTTATAGACAAAAGTAATTAGATTTAATTAAATTATACCCAACAGCCTGCTGAAGCTTTTTATGAAGTTGCTGATACAGATTAACATTATATGTGTTCATAACATAAGAAATGGCCATTTTCAATGCTTCAATCCTCAATGATGGACAGTGATCAGCTATATACATTAATCTATAAAGCCTTGCTAAGCCAGTGTAACTATTTGCATACACTTCAAGATCCTGCAATTTAATTTTTATTAAATATAGAAGAATAAAGTCAAATACATATTTAAATCTAAAATTTTTGGAGAGGAAGAAAAAGTAGGCAAGCAGAGTAATGATGCCTATAAAAAAAACTGCTAGATTTGTGAATGTCATAAAAAATAAATGCAAACCATATTTAACAATAGGTCTTTTAAAGAATATTAGTTCTATAAGCAGAAGTTAAGTCTTTAAAAAAATTTAAAAAACCAGATAAATTTAGTTTTTATTCAAGTTAAAATGTAAGATTCTTAAATAAACTAGAGTGATATGAGTAAAAAACAAATGTGATTCATTCATACAATACACTTGAACTAATTGAAATATAAGTTTGGTTTCATACTAAAAACATTAAATAAAATTAACCAATTTTTTCACTTCTTTGTCATCAAAATTTAAATGGGAAGTAGAAAGACTAACTTACTTCTACAGTTAGAACAATTTCGTATACTTTAACAAGTACATACCAAAGTTGGATTTTCAACTAAATAGGGATCTTCCTCAGTATTATCATTGTCTTCTGGCGGAGCATCAACCTGCATAGGTTCTATTGCATTTTGCTAAAAATAATAATAAAGGTAAGGTGAGAAACTTTGGATTAATAAAAGGGATTTTACAAATTAACTTCTGAGTATGAAGATAGTTAAACAAATGGTACAAAACCACAAGTAAAACTCACAAGTAGCATTGGAGAAGCTTGATTATTAGCCATTTAAAATTTCGACTAAATTTTACACATTCACTGAGGAATCATCTATAAAAAATATGTATCATAAGATTAATATAATCAGTTGTCAGGCCGACACCATCACTATGTAACAGCATTGAGCTTTGAAACCTTCCAATTAGTTTTGGCCAGTGTTGATAAAATTTTATTATTCTATATATTTGAATAAAATATTGCAAAAGTACATTAGATACTTAACTGCCGAACAAATTATTTATTAAATACTATTTTTGTTATTTCAAAATTTCTCTACGGAAAATCACATTTTTTGTAATATTAGAGTATTGGCAGCATTTATAGTTTTTTTCTTCCACCATTTTGACTTTTATCAAGAGGTTTCAATTTTAGAACAATGGCATCAAGAATTTCTAATGCTAATTTCCTTCAAATTATTACGGTAAATAGTTACCAATTTACTTTTATACATTAATCATTGTTTATTTAGTTTAATACTCAATTAGTACATTTGCAAGAATTGGATATAGATCAGACCCTCATTGGTTTACAGCCTTAAATGTGTATTCACAATTAAAAATATTATTTCAGAAGAGAAGCTATGCTGCAGCTCCTCAGGCAGCAGTTTGTAGTGGGAAATTAGAAGTTTCTACTTTGCCCAATAAAGCTGTAGTTGCATCATTAGGTTGCGGCCCTAAGAGCTTAGTTAAAGTTGCTGTTGGATTCAGGTGAGTATTTTGCACTTTTAGAATACATTTTGACTTATTTTATTTCCAAGTTTAACAATGTTCAATTTATCTGTAAATCCTAGGGCTGGTAGTCGATATGAGAGTCCTGAAAATTGTGGTGCCAGTCAACTTTTAAGGTGCTCAGCTGGGCTTTCTACTGGCTGTGCTACTGGTTTTTCCATTCAGCGAAATCTTCAACAAATTGGTGCTAATATCACTGCTGTACAAGACAGAGAAACATTAGTATATATTCTTGAGGCTACTAGCAACAATATGTGAGTACATACACTGCCAATGCTCCCTTTTATGTATCAAACTCTACCCTTCACAGTGGCCTCAAAATCGACCTCGTAAAATAAATAATTCCTATTTTAACAATTTTTAGTGCAAGGGAACAGAATAAAAAATCTAACTGTCCAAGCCAGGACTCGAACCTGGATCTCCTGCTATCCAGGCTGGTGCATTTTCCACTTATGCTACCGGGACAAGTCTGATATGTTATTAAATTCCCCGCACTAGTGTCGAGAGCCTAACTAACTTCTCTTCCCTTGCACTAAAAATTGTTAAAATTTACGTGGGATTATATACCACAAAAAAATAATATTTATATAATTCCCATTTGTTTCTCCAAATTCCATTCCCGCCTCCTACAACATCTTAATCCCTTAGTCGACGAAGTATACTCCCAAACCCATCCCAATAATCCTACACAGCGACTTAAACAGAGATGGCCCCGTGATCTTCTCTAACAAGAGAACCCAGTTAAATCTATTTATTTATATATTTTTTTAAATTTAATCTATTACTTTTTTTTCTGTTTCGGGAGTTGCGGCACTGGCCGTTCATGTCAATGCCATGAACAGCTATTGAATAATACTTTGAGCAATTACAAAATTCAAACTTATTACAGAATGTAACAACCAAATAAATTTTAAAAATAATTTTCTAAAATTATTTTGATTGCAGAATGGGTAAAACTGCCACTGCTATATTGATATTTGGTTTTGTATTACAAATTACATTTCTGTGGATGTTGTATTATAAAGCTAAATGCTTTGAAGTAAGGTGGCCTAGTGGATACAACATACCTAATGCAGTTGTATTTTCAGAGCATTTTAGGTTATTTTAACACTGATAATTTTATTGATATTCAGTGGATTCAACACCTTGATTCCCTGTTACTCTACTGTATACTTTTTATAACAAATTTGATTTTTTCTTTGCGAAAAATCTGGTGAAGAAATTTCTGATTTCTCTCAGAAAAAAATGTTGCTAGCAGTTGGGTTGATCACTAGGTTAGTTTTTTAGGTAAACTTAAATAAGTTTTAAGGTTAGTTGGATTCCAGGTATTAGGCGTAAAATATCTTAAGCAGATTAGTGCATATTAAAAAAGCATATTAAATTTTTATGGCATTAAGAAATAAAGTTGAACTCTATAGAGTTCAAGATATTGTTTGTGGTTCTTTTGAACCCAAATTCTAACAGTTAGAAGCATAATTTTTATTAATTGAACTGTACTTTAAATTATTATGCTAATGTTGTTTGTTAAGAAATTTTAACTGTGTAACAGATGGGAATGGTTTAACCAAGAAAATCAGTCTGGTGCTGCTGGTTTGGGTCCAGCCCTGGGCAATTTTTTATCAATAAATATAAGCCAAGTGCTATGGGTGTGTAGAATAGGATGGTTAACTGTATATACTCCCTCTCTCCATAACCCTTAGTTGTATGGCAGGTATTTAATAAAGCAGGAGAAAAAATCTTTCACATATATTGTAAAATTTTGATTTTTTAAGTATTGAATGTTTTATATAATGTAGATATTAGGTTCATAGGTTAGATGAACAGTTCAGTTTATTGATTACTGTTGTGCAACAATGGAAATACCTAATTTAATTAACAAACTCCTACTTTAAGGAATTGTTTTAATCATGTGTCATTTATTGTAATTTTTAATAGTAATAACCCTAAAATGTTGTAAATATTAAACCGTTTTTCCACAATTTAATTTGAATGACCAATGGTGAAAAAAATATATATATTATACTAAAAAGTTGTTGTTGTTATGTTTAAATGACTTATTAAATGTTATTTTTAGCTTATAATAGTGAATTTTAAATACAGATAGTTTAAAAATCACCAAGATTTCAGAACACTTTATTTAGTTTTATTTTATTTATTAACGACTTATGGACAGGATTCCATAATTTAAAAAAATATAAAAAAAGTTCCGAGTGATGTGACGTGGTTTGACTCTGCTCAGCAAGGTGTTCCTCTTATGTCGCTGCATGGCTTTTATGACCTTGACAGAACCACAATAAATTCTCTAATAATAATCTCTACTGTCAAAAACTCTCTATTTGAACATAGTATTTTTTATGTTCCATGGAAGTTAATTATGTCATTTGCAATGATGATTGGCGGGATGTTTTTCCAAATTCTTTTTTATTTTAAGAAAATATTGTTTCTATTATATTTTAACTTTAATGTAAGCATTTTGTTGTTTTATTTTTTTTAAAGTTTTAGTGTATTTATGGTGACTCTAAGGCTCGATCTGACAGTGTTCAGTGTTTAAAAAATTGTGTCAGGAGGGGACTTTTAATATTCTCCCTGATTTTAGTTTTCTCACTGCTCTCTACTTCAGCCAGTAACAAAGTATCCATTGATTTTTTATTTTTTGTGTTTCAACATGACATATCTTCAATATGCGGGGATATAAATTGAAGTAGTCAAGTACAAGATGGCTCTGTTCTTGGGCTTAGATGTGACTTTTCTCTATTTTTCAAAAATATAGGGCTATAATCAATAAATTAACATTATATAGTCTGAAAACTAGTTAATTACAACTCATCTTAAATACTTTAATGCTTTTTACTTTTTACTATATATATGTATTTTTATTTACTTTTTTTTTAAACAAAATTAATCAATAATATTTCTTTAGGATGTGCTATAATATTTTTGAATAAAATTATTTCGTGTATTCCATTGGTAGTGACTCTTTACTTTTGGAAGATTTTTTTTTCTTGCATGAAATGTAAATATCTGAATAAAACACTGTTTAGCAATGTATAGGAACCTTAAAACTTTTAAAATTTCTCTGTTCAAAATGGGAATAAAAATGAGAACAGTGCCATAATAGGGACTTAAATGGGATATAAGGTTCCTGCAACCTGAACTGCTCTTTATTCTTATATATTGTCATACTGGCGCATGTGTGCAGCTGAGAATTCTATTTTGAAGACTAGAAAAGCTCTCTTATCTGCAGATAGTATGAGTCTGGACCTGGGTCCCAAACAGTAAATTGAGAATGGGTCTGATTACCTTTTATTACATTGCACCAGGAGTTATGTACCACTACTAAAAATTCTCTTGTGAAACGTAATTCAGGCCAAAATAGCTGATTGAGGGTTTTCTGCATTTTTAACTTGCCTAGAATGTTTTTTTCAATGTTCATATTTGTCTCCTGAGATACTTAAAAGCATTTATATTTTTTTTCGCCTGATTTCCTATACATCTACCCCATAACCATTTATTCAATCTTATCTTTATTTTTAAAAATATTAAGACACCTTTCCTGGGCCCCTAGCCTTATAAGGCTTTTTTT
>KZ807344.1:419300-430229 GCA_000696205.2 Oncopeltus fasciatus | reverse complement strand
TGTTCACGTAGGCTTCGACGGTCGTCAGAAGTATTTACCGTTTCTTCTTCCGGGTTGGACCGTGTCAAATTGGTGTTATTTGCCGAGCTTTCGCACATCATGTGATGGCTTCTTCAGGGCTGAAAAGAGAATGAGAGTTGTTTTCAGCCCTGAAGAAGCCATCACATGATGTGCGAAAGCTCGGCAAATAACACCAATTTGACACGGTCCAACCCGGAAGAAGAAACGGTAAATACTTCTGACGACCGTCGAAGCCTACGTGAACAGGGATAAAAGTTTTCCCTAAGCCATGAATATTTAGATTAGGTTGACTCCCTGTACTTAACCCCACCCCTCCCCCCTCCTGGTGGTGGCTAAAGTGGTTTCTCAGTGGGTTACAAAAAAGAAAAAGACACTACTAAAATATTAGCTTAAGCTTTAAAGATCTAGATCACATAAGTCTAAGATGATTTCCCAATTATCTTCCAATGATACTGAATAATTTTCTATTATATTTTAATTTTTTCTAATTATGTGGGATACTAATTTATTATCAAAGATCTACTTATTTTATTTATGTATGTGTTAAGCTTATATAAGACTATTTATATAAGTTTACATTCTTTGACTTATTTTCTATTGATGATGTTTGTAGTTCAACGGGGCTTGATTTATTGAGACAAGCAGTTATTAATCAAGAGTTCAGACCATGGGAGCTTTCAGATAACATTCCTAAAATAATAGCTGAGTTAGCTGTCCTTCCACCACAAGTGAGTACATGATTCTTATTTTTAGGATTATATAATAGCAGTTATTATAATATAATATGAATTATGATTCATACAGTTTCTTACTACCTAATAAAATTTGAATTGTCTACCACTCAATTTTACCAAAAGTCTAGATTAAATAAAAGTCCTTGAAATATGATGTACTATATGGTTTTCTCTGAAGTACCTTTTTCCTTCTTTAATTTTATTGAAATATATATAGACTTTCTCATTCTAAAATATTTCCCAAAATATTATTGTAAATAATATTGAAAGGAAGTAGAGTAGTAAATGAAGAAACTATCAAAATGTCTTAATTGTTTATATTTTTTTTTTTTTATTTTATTTTTTTTTTTTTTTCAGGCAAGAGTTCTTGATTTGCTTCATCGTGCAGCCTTCAGATCAGGGCTTGGAAATCCTTTATTTTCTTCTGAAAGTCAAATAAAAAAACTTGGATCAGAAACAGTAATATATTGTTTTGATTATTAAAATATATTTTTCCTTTTATATTAGACAAGGGATGAGGCTAACATTAGTTATCAATATGGCACCATTTTGGTGGATAAATTGATTGAGTTTTAATAAAATGTGTAATTTCTGTTTTTCAATTATTAAAATATTATTAATTGTTATCAAAATTTTTGGAAGTAAAATTGGAAACAATTGGGAGGTAAATTTGTTGGCAGTCAAGTTTAATGAAGAGAGGATTATCAGGAATTCAGTCTTAGTTGTTGAAGAATTAAAAACTAATTTGTAACCAAAGAATTTTTTATTTTAGCCAATGTTTCGGCCTGAATTTCAGTGCTGAATATGAAAAAGAAACATACAAAATTAATATAGAAACATGCCTATGCATCATAATCAAACGTATGAACAATGAGTGGGAACGGAATAAAAAAATCTTATCTTTCCCAGCCAGGACAGATAGATTTTTTTATTCTATTCCCACTCAATAATTGTTTAAAATTTACGTGGGATAATAAACCACAACCAAATAAATATTTATGGCATATCAATTTCATTTATTTATTCTTTGTTAGTTTGACATATAGACATGTTTCTATATTATTTTTGTATGTTTCTTTTTCATATTTAGCTCTGATGAAGGCCGAAACTGCTAAAATAAAAACTTTTTTGATTACAAACTAGTTTTTAATTCTTTAACTACTAAGACCGAATTCCTGATAATCCTCTCTTCATTAAAGTGGAAACAATTATATTTTAACAACTATAAAGCTGAACAATCAGATTCATATATTAGTAAAGTGATTATTTGGGCACAGATGTAGATTTTTTTTAAAATCTCTGATACTCATATTTACAAAAAATATTTTCCCAATATATATTTTGATGGATGGCAATTGCCATCATGTGTTGATGTATCTGTTTTCAGCAGCAGATAAATAATTAAATTTTGCTCTGTTAAGTGGTGCTTGATCCCCAATCCTTTGGTGTTCAAAGATGAGCTATGAAATATCCGCCCTATCAGTTATGAAAGGAAGTTTTTTTTTATCTTTTCATGATACACATGTTGAGGCAAGCATGGCAATGAATATTTCTTTTTTTTTTTTTTTTTTTTTTTTTTTAAGACTCAAGGTTTATTTAAAGAAGCCAACTTAACAGAAGTCATTTTATTTCAAAGCCTATAGTAGGTTATTTAATATATCTTAAAATTTTTTAATTTCCTTTTATCACTGTTGTTAACCTCGACATCGCGTAACTGGGTGCATGATAGTTTTGACTAATTTTTAGTAGTATCAGCTAAAAGTTAACCTAGGCTAAATAATATATAATTCTATTTCTGTTGGTTTGTTTGAGATTAATGAGTGAGGGACTTATGCGGCTAGTAACATAAAGAAGTTATGTTTGTTAATAGTTATTAATATTGACAGCTATTGTATTATGCTATGTTGTAATTGGTAGGTGATATGTGAGCAGTGAAGTGTTTCAGTATAAATTGACTCTCTTATAGGTTACTTATATATTTCATTGTAATGGCTCACATTTATATATTGCCCATCTTTTGGAATATACCTGTGAAATGGCTTTGCCCTTTATGTAACATTGTCCTTGGCTTAACTGTTATTTTTATTTGTTTCCAAAATTACTATTTACAAGAGCTCCCACTGAAGAGTCATTCTGTAAACATATTTTGTTGTAGATGTAAATTGGTATTGCTTATTACAGAGCTGCGTCCAGGCTACTTTTAATAGCTTAATTTCTTCAGTTTTCTACATAAAAGAAAATTCAATTGGAAATTTTATGAAACACTCGTGGCTGTGACATATAGTAACCAAGAACAGGTGGGATAAAGAGTGCAGTGAGTACACAAAAAAAAATCACAAAGAGTAAAATTTTTAGGGATTTCTCACTCTTGGTCAGTTAGGAGTAAAGACAGAATCCCCGAAAATTTACTTTTTTTTTTTTTTTTGTGTTGTGTGTGTNTATATATATATATATATATATATATATATATATATATATATATATATATATATATATATATATATATATATATATATATATATATATATATATATGCATACTCTGCTTGACTTATTGCTATTGCTAGACTTACTCAACAATCAGTTTGTCTAAACTTATTTAAAAATAATGCATTAATAGTACAACAATAAGAATAAATAAAATAACATTTAATTACTTTTCTAACCTCTTTGAACGTTCATACTACTCCCCTCCTCCCAATCTCAAATAATGTTCAGTTTGTTAATTAAAGTCTTGGTGAAAGTCATAAACTGAAGAGAAATGTACCCAATCTTCTCTCTCTCTCTCTCTCTCTCTCTCTCTCTCTCTCTCTCTCTCACTCTCTCTCTCTTTTACTCTCTATCTTCTCTTTTCTGAAGTGATGTCCGAGGTCAAGCAAGCCTGTTCTCTCTGGTATGTTTCTGAGATCCTCAAGGCTACCTTTTCTTAATGCCTTGTCTTACATTTTAAGTCTGCTTACAGGAAATCTATTGAAAAATAAAAGTAGGTGTGCTACAATTTCTTCAGGCACTTTTTTTTTTGTATTGGGAGTGTTATGTTAAATTAATTGAAAATGTATAAATAAAAATCATCTAATCTTTAAACAATTAACCCTGTTAGACTGTATAATTGAACTACAGCTAATAGATATTACAGTTTTATCTCTAGAAATCTATTATTCTAAGAACAAATGTGTTGTTTTCAGTTACAGCATTTTGCGTCTTCTAACTTAATCGGGGGTAGGGCTGCTATTGCTGCCTGTGGGCTACCTCATAATCAACTCCATGCATTTGCTGAATCTCTTGATCTCAGTACAGGCAAGTGAACTGTTCATTTATTGTGTAATTTTACATACTTTATTTTATTTTACCTAGCAGAAGTAATTTGGGTGTTTTATTAGATTCAGTCAGTTGCAATCTGATTAGAGTTACTACTAGCCTTTTTTTTTTTTTTTTTTTTTTTTAATGTTTGTACACTCTTCATATGAACATAAGTAAAGTTTCATTTAAATCTGTCAATTTATTCTTTTTTTATAAGCCATTTTGTATCGACATATCACAGTATTTTTTTTTTTTTTTTTTGCAATGGAAAAAAATCAAGTATCGTGCAGAGATTGAATTTTTATTTTTTGAAGGTTTAAAAGCAAAGGAAATTTTTAAACGAATGTTGAAAGCGTATAAGCACTCTTTGCCTTCAATTAGTACAGCAGAAAGATGGGTTGCTGAATTTAAACGTGGTCGTACTAGCCTTGAAGACAATTCACAATTATTTAAAGTGCCATTAAAAGTAAAATATCCTCCTCCACTTCCCTCTCTCAAATTCAATTCCTGTTTATGTTCCTCTAATTCTATTTATACTGAAGTATTTATACTAATGTATTGTATGTTTCTGCTTAAGTAACTACCTATCATTGATGCCAGTTCATTTTTTATTTTTACTTTAGGTAGTGGGAGAAATGATCCAGGCAGTAAGTATGCAGGTGGTGAAATTCGAGTTGATGCTGACCTTCCACATGTTCATGCTGTCATAGCTGGAGAGGCTCCAGGGTAAGTAAATTCATCAAAGAGCTTTGAAATAGCTGATTCAAGAGCTCCATACACAGCTTTCACTGGAGAAAGAAAAAAAGAAATAAAAAAAAAAGGCATTCTCTGAAGTACAAATTTATTTTTTTCATTTTGTGAGAATGGATGGGAAGGTAAACTTAAACAGACCTCCTTCTTTATTCTGTATAAATAGCTTCTCCTCTTTATTGGCAATGGCTTTTCAGTGTCCTATGTGAAACTGTTGTTGCTTTCTTTATTCTGTCAGTCCTTGTTCTGTCTCGCTTTGGAACATGTTAGTTTATGTTTGGATTTATTCCAAACGTTTATATTGGAACATACCTCTCATTCATTGTCATGAACAGGGATTCTGATGGACTTTCTCTTTTCAAATGTCCTGTCTATCCTCACTTATATATTATGTGTAATTATTTTTTAAAGCAGTTATTTTATTTTCTAAGTTCTATGTCTCCATTCCACTTGGGCCCAGTTATTATATGTTTTGATAATTAAATTCATGTGTATTTTTTTATCAACCTTGACCGAACCCCTACAAAGTCTCTACTAATAATCTCCATGGTCAACAACTCTCCAATTGAATTTAAATTCAAATCTTTCAATTTTGTTTTCTAAGACATTCATTAGAGACCAAGTTTTTTAATAGTTCGTCTTTACTGGCTTTATAATTGGTTAGTTTAACTTGAGATCCTTAGTGATCATTTTTGGAAGTATATGAGGTAATAAGAAGGCTTAGTAAACATTTAAGAAAGATCTACTTACTTTTCCTATATTCAGAATTTCTTAGTTCTTTTATATTTGTGCTTCATATTTTCCTTTTACTGTCATATACAAGGTGTGGCTATTAAATAACAAGACTATTGCTGTAGAATATTTTATTTTAAATTTATACATATTTAGTTTTTATCACCTTCAATATACACCCCTCCTCTATCCTTACAGCGCTCCATGTGAAATTTCCATTGTTTGAAACAAAGCTTGAAGTCTTGCTCTGTACCAGGTATGCAAGTTTAAAATGTCGTTTATTTCTTAAAATATATACACAGTAATTTAAAAAAAAGTATAATATATTTTATTCAAAGTACTGGCCCTCGCTTTCTATACATTTTGTCCATCTCTCGGGCAATATATGGATACCATTCCAAAAGAATGCTTCATCTTTATTTGAAATCCATTCATCGAGCCATTTTCGTACGTTTTCGAAATTGTTGAAGTGTTGCTCCGCCAATGAGTGTCCCATTGATGAGAAGAGGTGATAATCAGAAGGCGCCAGGTCAGGTGAATACGGCGGGTGGGGTAGGAGTTCCCAACCAAGCGAAGAAATCGTTTCCTTAGTCAATCTGGCTGAATGTGCAGGAGCGTTATCATGCTGAAGAATGACTTTGGCGTGCCTGTGAGCCCATTCTGGGCGTTTTTCGATCAATGCGTGACTCAAATTGATCATTTGTTGTCAGTAGCGCTCGGTATTGACTGTTTCGCCGGGCTTGAGAAGCTCGTAGTCGATTTGGTCGATTTTCTCGTTTTTGATCAGTAACATCAAAATCATCACGTTTGAAACGTTGAAACCAACGTTCACATGTCTTGACGGTTGGAGCAAGATCGCCATAAGTCTCAACAAAAATTCGATGACATTCAGATGCCTTTTTCTTTTGATTAAATAAGAAAATCATGACATGCCGCAAATGCTCTTTATTTGGCTTAAAATTAGACATTTTTAACACCAAAGAAAGGTATGATACGTCCACGTAAACGACTTAAAAACAACTGACTTTTGTAAACAAATGACTAACAAACAAAATAGCGTTTAGAGATAAGCAAATCCTTCAATAGGCTAAGAGCGCATTCTATTGGAATTAAAACGACATTTTAAACTTGCATACCTGGTAAACTTCTGCATTACAGCTTCAAAGGACTGAAATCTTGTTCCTTTTAATACAGATTTGACCTTGGAGAACCCTATTTCGATTCAATTTTACTGCTTAAGTAACATCCCCTAATCATAGACATACTTCAGTGACAAACCTTATATTACAACACATTGAGCCATTTATACAAATCTTAATCAATCTCACTAACTTTTTGGAAAACCTAGTTAATTTCAATTTTTCATAGATGACTTCTGTCTAGAATTCTTGCAGCTTAGAAGTAATTTAATAGGCCTTGCGCTTTCTAGATTTGGTGGTGTACTTTTTGAGGATTAATATTTGGCCTGAAATATTCCATCCTTGCCTGAGTCTTACTTGGTAATCTTCTCTTCCAAAGTAATATCTTCTCTTGAGCATGGTATATGGCAGGATTTATATGTGTTTTGGAAGTAAGTTAATGACTGTAATTCCTGATCAGTCATTTGTCTAAAAATAAGTTAAAGTCTTACCTAATTTACAGAAGATTAGTCTTATTAAGTTGAACAACATATGTATGAAGAGTTTGTTTAGTCAGTAAATGTCTAGTAGTGATATTATGAAGGTAGAATTTTTCCATTAACTGTTTCAAAAATATTCTAGTACAGAATGCTTAGTGTGTCAAAATAAAACCAGAATTTAAAAAAATATAAAATGCCTGTTTATTGTTTAAAGCTCCTACGTAGTATTTTATTCATAGTACTGGTCTTCGCTATCTATGCATTTTTCCTGTCAATTTATGAATTCCTGTCATCAGAACTCTTGCTCTTTTGAGTCAAATAAATCACTAAGCCATTTTTGTTCATCTTGATAAGAAGTGAAACGCTGTTCAGCTAGTATGTGTTCCATTGATACTAATAAATAGTATCGGATGAAGCCTAATCTGGTGAGTAAGCGGCATGAAGAATTTCCCTTGCAAGCTCAATCAATCTGGCCTTGCAGTAAATGTTGATGGTTCACCTGGAGGTACCTATGTGATTTTTTACAATTCTTAATGTAAATCCACTATTTATTACGAGCCACTACTCAATGAGGAAATACTTTCTTTTGTACCTGGCGAGCAGCATTTGGTAAGAGGTTTTTTTGATCTTCCTCCTGCCTATCAGTCAGTTAGTGAGGTACCCATTTGGCTTTCTGTATCTTTCCCATGCTTTCAAACAAAAGGTGGCGGTTTCTCTTTTCACATTTGATTGATCTGCAATATGTTGCGTTTGAGGTCATCCTCATTCATTGTTTCTGATATTGAAATCACCAAATTTAAATTTTTTAAATAACTTGTGATTTGCTTAGTGCATGCATGCCAAAAGCTTCTACAATCATCTAATGTTTTTTTTTTACACATAGAAACAGAAAATCTGTTCTGTCTGCAAATCTTAATTTGTTGAAACAAAAGTTGACATGTTTGATAACACTAATCACATGGAGGTAGAATGAAACTAGTTTAGGTCTAAGTTGGAAATCTTTATCAGATGTAAGTAAAACAAATGGCACCACTGACGGGATTAGTTGGTATTTACATTGACTGCTACCTTTCATTGGTGCATTCTATTGTAATATTTGCGTACCTGATATATTTATAAAAATTTGATAAAATCCTACATAAAGCTTCTTTTTTATTGCTATTGTTATAAATAAAGTCCATTATTTCATTAATGAAACCTATCTCAAGGTTTATACCAACTTAAAACATTTTCAAATTTTAAAACTTTTATATTTATCTAAAATCAAACATTTGTGCTCTTACCTTTGTCCATTTCTTAAACTTATGATCAAAGACTTTACTGTAACTTAAATGAACTTTCTCTGTACAGGCTGAATAGCAGTGATGTTCTAGCAAGTGCTGTGGCCAAATATGCTCTAGGTGCTGGGCCTGCTGTTAAGTATGGCCTTGGTTCTAGCCTTCTAGCAAAAGTGACTGGAGACAGCTCTGTTGCTAGTGCTTTCTCAGTCGCTCATTCTGATGCTGGTCTTTTAGGCATTTATGTTGTAGCTGCTCCATCTGAAGCTAGAAGGGTACAGTTATCTTCTATTATTTTTTTTTCTTTATTACTTAAAATTTTTTATCTTTTAAATTTATGTTACAAAACACATTCCTGGAGTTATATTACTTTTATCTCTTTTATTCTTTATTTGTTTCAATACGTTAAAAAGGTGGAAACCAATTACTTTCAACAGCTTAACAGTTATACATTTGTTATAATACATTATAGCTCCCCTGAATTATCTTAAGTTTTTTGTGAGTCATCATTGTTAATACATTTATTACCCTTAATAATATAGAAAATTAGTCATTAGAGTTTTAAACAGAACCATAGCTCACATTGTATCTAGCAAAAACTTAATATTAACATTGCAAAAAAACCTCAGTTTTAAAACATTGACCTCTCCGACTCTGTTTTCCACAACAGTAATATCAACACAGCTATCTGAAATCCTTAGAAATAATGGCTTCCCGTTTAAACCATGACATATAGTACACAGACTTATCAATAAATTTTATGATTCTCATTCCACTTCTTTTATCACTCCACCCCCACCCCCTGAATTTATGCCAAAAAGTTAGCAGTAGCAAAAACCTTTTTGTTTACTAATTAGTTTTTATTTCTTCAAAATCTCAAAACTTAATCCCCAATCAAACCTTCCTCATAAATTTTAATGATCAACAAACCAATTAAATAATATATTTCTTGGTTAAAGGTTTATTTCCACTCCTCATAATTGGATTTTACTTACATTAGTGGAAACTCTATTTATACTTAAATACATATTTCATACTTAGTATCCTTTCAATAATGAAAGAGCTAAATAATGGTCAGCAGTTTTTGAGCTTCCATTCTCGGCATGAGCTGGTGAATTAGTTTAAGGATTTGTTTCAGGCACTTCAAGAAGCTTCAAAAATTCTAAAGGGTGGAGTGAGTGATCAAGATATTGAGAGGGGTAAGAACCAGCTGAAATCAGCCATTCTCTTTGCATCAGATTCCTGTCAGGGAGTTGTAGAAGACCTCACTGGTCAGTCACTCCTCACCAGTAGCCCTAAGCCTCCTACACAGCTAGCAGAGGAGGTTTCCAAAGTCTCAGCACAACAAGTCAAGCAAGTGAGTAACATTCTATTGAGAGATATTGGTTAAATGGGGATGATAACCAAATTAGAGTAGTCATTCACCTATCATCTGTATGTGAGCACAATTTTTTTTTTTTTTTTTTTTTATCTAGCTTTTTTATACATCAGTTCCAAATGGAAACTATTAAATGTGGTGCAATCATATATTGAATTAATTATTTAACTTGATCAGTTGTCACCTTATTTTTATCACATCATATAATATTCTTACTTGCTTAGCTGACCACTGTTTGAATTCTGGGATTAATAAATAGTTGTAAATTCTTGAAAATAGCTATAGAGGACATCTATAATGCAACTTAGCTGAACAATAAGTACCTAAACGTTTGTTCAAATTGGGCATTAGAATTTAGCCAAGATGTGTTGTTTTTTAAATTGCTAAGCAAGAACAATTTTTTTAAAATAAAAATTCCTTACTTCATCTTTGGAAGAAAAAAAAAGAAGTCTGTTTTGTAGATTAACTAAGCATTTTGCCATGTTTCATTTAGATGGACATAAATGAGAGCAAATTTCAAATCGTACAAGAGGTAGAGAATAAGAGAACAATAAGATTAAGAAATATGACCTCTATACTAGCCCGGAAAGAAAAGTGGAGCAAGGGCTCATCGTAATTAATATGTAAATTTCTTTGTTAACAAGCATTTTTCATGAAACTTTTATAGAGCATGGACTTTTGAAAATTATATTTTACTCCGATTATGTTCTATAAGCTTTTTTTGTAACGCAAATAGCAAAAACCCTCTGTTTCCTCATTGGATCTTGGTTTGGACCAGGAATGAATTTTTTCAAGGGTTTGCAATGAAAAAGGACTTACTTTGGTCTCTATATTTATAAAACAAGAAGGCCCCTCAACTGTATTTCTTAATAGAATGTAAATGATATGAAATACTTTTTATGCCTATTTTGCTCTACAATTTTTTCCATAGATCTAATAATAACAAAGATATTACGATTTTAAATTATGCTCTCCCTTTAACCCCTCTTGCACACCCAGTTTGAATAAACAATTGCCCTGAAAACATGCTAAAAATTGCTTTAATTCCTTGATTAAATCTTTCAAGTTAATTTAAAGTGAGATAATTAGTAATAAAAAAATATTTCCACCTTTTTTTTTT
>KZ807344.1:393353-419276 GCA_000696205.2 Oncopeltus fasciatus | reverse complement strand
TTTTTTTGTGGAAAATATTTATTATTATTAATCTTTCCTTGGGATAAAAATAATTCTTATTCAATGAGCCAAATATTTGAGATAGACCTAATATGTTGTTTTCTTTGTTTTAGGCAATACAAAAGGCTAGCAGTGGGAAGAGATCTTTGGCTGTCTTGGGTAATACTGCTACAGCCCCTTACCTTGATGAATTGTAAATCCAATAC
Source organism: Oncopeltus fasciatus (assembly GCA_000696205.2). Classification (NCBI taxonomy): domain Eukaryota; kingdom Metazoa; phylum Arthropoda; class Insecta; order Hemiptera; family Lygaeidae; genus Oncopeltus; species Oncopeltus fasciatus. The sequence continues at coordinate 419,070 of KZ807344.1, read as the reverse complement.
ATTCTCTGTAGCTGAGAAACTATACTTTTAATTTTAATTTGTAAATAACTGTGAATACTGTTGTGTTATTATTTACCGGTTTATTTTCTCAAAGTTGTTATCATGTATTTATTTGTTATAATAAACGAAAACAAATGTACTTCATAGTTTTATTTATATATAACATAGCTTCTGTTATACATACCTAAAATAAAGCTTATGTGACCTCAAAGTGTATTGATTAAATTTCCCTTGAATATATTAATTCAATTTTTTATTTAATATCATTATATGGCCTATTAAAAAGGCCATTTTAATAATGTGGCACCTCCTATTAAAAATTTCTGTAGTTTGTCCAACATATTTATTTTGTCAGTCAAATGATAAAGACATTAGCTGGCTTTTCGATGTTTGCTCAAAATGAGAGTCAGTTTGTAAGTAATTTTTTAGTTTTTATTCAGTCCTTTTTTTATTTTTGTTTTAGTTATTTATTCAAAAAGGTACTATCCATTAAGAGATAAATAAATATTGTATTCTTCAAGTATTTCTCATTAAGCTCTTATTGACTTAGGGCAATTTTTGTAAAAGATAACTGTCATCCTCACCTGTTATTTTAGTTGTAGCATCTAATTACCTATTGTTTCAGAATGTGGCTTGCCTCCTTGTATTTCAAATGTAAGATTCATTTTTTTGCTATCCACTAACTGTTATTCAAAGTTAATTGGCTGTAACAGCAATTCACTTTTCAAATTCTTTAAGTTAGCAATTGTAAAATTACTTCATTTTAAATTATAGACAATATATCTGAGTTTAATTTTTGTACTTCCTATAAAACCAACTTTTTCTCCTTTGAGTCTTTCCAGATTTCCAATGTTTTATGTAAGTAAATGATTTGTTGGAAAATTTTGATTCCCAAAAATATATAATAATATCACATTTTACTCACTTAAATCAATATACTGACATATTGAGAGTTATTCAACAAATAATATTGTTGGGCCAGAATTGGTCCTTTTACCTTACACAGACCACTAAAATACAAAATTAAAAGCTTTGGGCATAATAAAACCTATTAGATATTCATATTACACAGCACCTATTGTTTTTAAGAAACCGAACAATTAGATTTGAATAATTGCTCATTTTCAACAGGCGTGAATGATCAGCTGTAAGTTTATAAATAGCCTTTAAAATATTCCATAAAACTATCATACCCTCTATTATCCGTCTTCATTGGTTTCTGCAAACCATCTTCCAGAAGATGCTTTGCAGAAACCAATAAAGACGGATAATAGAAGGTATGATAGTTCTATATTCATTGGTAGTCATAATAACCCTTTAGATTATTTACCTATTCCATAAAAGCTAAAAAAATATTTTAAAACCACAAATGGGAATTAAAAATTAATGGGAATAACTAATATATATTAAAAGTAGTATAACTTCTTACTCCAGTTTCGATCTACTCCCATTGCTTGAGGAGTATGTCTGGCTGAATTATTTTTATGTAGACAGTTCAGAATAAAACTGTATATAGTTAATTTAAAAATATTGATAAAATTCACTCAAGAATTATTATCTATGAGGCATATTAAAAACGGGGATTCTTGGTCTATAACTTAGCTACTTTAAGTCTTCTCTGGATGTCAGAGTACATATTACATGTAATTCAAAACTCTTCAGATGGATTGGAGAGTTTTAAAGAGTAATCTCAGCAGTGTAAGGAATCCTCCAAAGAGCAAGAATCGGACCATAGGCATTTCATCTATACACTGGTGTCCTTACGGAGAGTATTACAGGATAAGAAATTGCTTTTTGCAGCTGGAGTAAAAATATGGCCCCAATTGAGAGATGTAGGTTTCTAATGGACTCTGTTCAATTTCAATGATCACATTCATTCCATTTGCAGAAACTCATCCAGAATGATAGGTTTTCTTTAGCAGCAGTTTAGTTATATTTATTCTTAACCTTTAAAAAATTAATGGCAATTATCATCAGAGGAAAGAAAAATCCAGAAAATGTTATGAGACTTCATCAAAAAGAAAACAACAAATTTAAATTTTTTTATATTTTGAATAAAATAACTACAAATACAATATCTCCAATTGATTATCAAATACAAATCAATTACTACTGCCCGTATATCAATTATACAATTCAAGAAAACAGCTATTACTTACAGCTACTTTACAATGAAAAAGAATAAGTCATTAACATTGAAGCACTAAAAACTATATCAATAATCTATTTATCACTGAACTGTCACAATTTGTTTATCACTCAGAGGAAACTCAAGACCAACTGTTGTAACTTCCTCTTGGGACATGGGCGAACTGCTGACAGGAGTCTCAGAAGGTACAGTCCGACCCCCATTGGGTCTAGACCCTCTTCTATACGTTCCTCACAATAGTTATTATTGAAGTAACAATAGTGCTGGATAAACTAGAGGTCTTGGAAAGAAGAATCCTCAGAAAAATTATGGGCGCTGTTCAAACCGAAAGTGGATGGAAACTTCGAAGTAATGAAGATGTTTACCCGAAAGTAGAAAGAATCTCCGAAACTATGAAAAAGAGGAGGTTGATGTTTCTTGGACACCTATATAGAATGGACCAAAATAGACTTACTAAACAGATATTTGATTACTTCTGGAGAAAGAAAACCACAACAACATGGATTAAGGAAACAAAAACGGACATGGAAAGACTCAATATCTCAGAAGATCAACTGTGGGACAGAAATATATTTAGGAACACAGTGAATAATTTGGAAGGGATTCAAGCCGCACAAAGATCTAAGAAGACCGGAAGAGCCTGGACAGAAGAACAACGGAAGCAGGCCAGCGAACGCATGAAGGAGTATTGGGCACATAGGAAACTCCACACCAAGAAAAAGAAATGAAGTTGTAGCATGATCCTAAGTGGTCAATTCGCTTGTAAAAAAAAAAAAAAAAAAAAAAAAAAAAGAAGTAACAATAGTTATTAGACACCTTTTAAAATTGCATACCTTCAAAAAAATGTTTAATGTAGTAAAGTAAATAATAAGTAGCTTTTCTGCTAAGTATCGTTCGCAAGTCTTTTACATTTGTAGATTAGATTGTCATAGGATCTTTGGTAGTTAGCAGAATTAGTTTCCTTTAGAATTAGAGAAACTACTCTAAATAGTTTTACATCTCTTCCAGAATCTAGTTGGTAAAATCTTAGGCAATAAATTAAACACTAAAAGTAACCAAAAAAAACCCAAAAAGAAACAGGATTTGATAAAATTCTACTTATTTTTTGGCCTGGTAATTACTCCCCCATCCATGTACGAGACAGTATTACTTATATTATTTCACCATTCACATTTAAAGAATAAAATTTTAATAATAAAATTTGCGCGTAATAAAATGACGTCGTATGTCCAAAACTCCTCCAACAAATATAACCATTCAAATTACTAATACACTTTTTTATATTATTTAAGGCTGGCCTTCCTTTAATCGCACAGAATTTTTAAATTTGGTAACTGCAGTAATCTAAAAGCAAATAGGTTTTACATAGGAGTGTCGTCATTATATTCTCGTTTTTGTAAATGGCATAGTTAAGTGGAAAAGGTTCATTGACACACTTAAACTCATTTCAATTTTTATTCGCTGTATTTTCAGTAATTATTCATAAATTCCTCTTGTTGATAATTTAAATTTAAATTCAGTTAACTTACAGGGATATAATTTTCATGGGAACTAAATCCCAGGTGTTAAAGTAAAAACAAATTCATTGACTATAAAATTACTGACGACTTTTTGACACACAACTAACACATTCTGGTTGTAGTGTATTTAAAGACTTGAAAACAACTCAAATTTCACATATCACCTGTAAGCTACATCTAAAACGTAAGTAATAATTTTTTAATTAATGTATTAACAAAATGTCTTAAAGAGTAAAAGTTGAAGTGGTTGTTTACTTGGTGCGATAAAGTACTATATTTAATATTTGCTTTCATCGTAGAAATGAACTATACCTAAGACATATCTGCGAAATCAAGGCATTTCATTAAAAAACTTTATCTAAGTGTCTATTTTCTGTTCTTTGGTGTTTCATTTGATTCTATACGAATACTTCAAACTAGCTTCCTTGGTCACTTGAAATAATTAATCCTCTGACAGCGGCCATTTTATAACTGCATCCACTCCTTGGTTCGGCGATTTGCTCTGGAAAACTTTATTGATCCCATCATACTTCGAGCCCGTCGTCTGGATTCTAAGCCTCACAGATAGTCCATTCGCCCAACTGCCAAATCCCAAGGAAAAACTAATTGTCAAGCAGACATAAATGCTTGTTGTAACATGGTGTTTTATTTGCTGCAAATTTTTTTTTTTTTTTTCTTATCTTTTGATATGCCTTACCGTAGTTTTCCTGGTGAAAATCTCTCTCGCGAAAATGAATATGCTGTATTTTGTCCTAATTCCCCCAGCGCGGTAAATCCTTCCATTTTTTTTTTTTTTTTTTTTTTTGGTTGAAGTAAATTAAAATACCATCTCATAAAAAGCTTTTTCTTCCACTTAGTTTTTCTCATTTAAATAGATTTCCATGTGTTTCATGTAAATTTATAGCTAATTCCGAAATAACATAGCTAACAAATGAATAATTTAATGTAACTATAAACTATGACAGACATATAAAACATTTTTGGATGTATTGGACCCGTCCCTACCTATTGGACAAAAAAAAAANGTGTGTGTGTGTGTGTGTGTGTGTGTGTGTGTGTGTGTGTGTGTGTGTGTGTGTGTGTGTGTGCGTGCGTGCGTGCGTGCGTGCGTGTGTGTGTGTGTGTGTGCGCGCCAATGAACTATAGACCAGATTTCAGTTCTTAGTGAAATTGTTCAAATGGAAAATTTTTGAGCGTAAAGATTATTAGTAGAGGATATTGTTTGTTGGGCTTCGGTCAAGGTTGATTCAAAAAAATACAATTTAAAAAAATGTGTATTTTTTATTATATGCCGTCGTTTCGGCTTACACTGTAAGGGATAAGGATGGATCTACAAGGCTATGATGAAGTCGAGAGGGGTTGTTCAGCTCATTGATTAGAACATTTGATCCAAGTGGCACGACGTCCACTCTCGCCTTCATGATAGCTCTGAAGATGGCTTACAATGGATGCTACTGTCCCATTTCATGAGATGTATTGCAATTCAGTACAATTCAATTATTTCAATTTGAGGGTGTTCGTATGGCAGATTTTTTTTTATTCAATATTTTCGTTCAAGCAATTATTATTTTACCAAATATTATAGTCATTAATATTTAAGTGTGTTCGGGTGTGTGTGCAGTGTGTGCACGAGAGTTGTTTCGCGAGCGACCGCTCAAGTGAATGTTTTATTTATGTAAGTGAATATTTTCTCGAATGTTAAAATGTTCAAACAAGAATTTCTATTAATGTTATTTCATAATTTACAATTATTTTATTTTGTAATTTATAATGAGTTGCACAAGCCGGGTAATATATCAATATTATGGATCTATAATTTGAATGGATTTATTCTCTTTCGAATGGGCTGACGGTATTAAAAATTCTGGATTACCTGCCGATCAACGTCACTGTAAGTTGTGACCAAAGAAAACTTAATTTCAAATACGTTATACTAATATACTCATATATGATATAGTCATCAGGAAGAAGATACACTCACATGCACCCTGAGCATTATTATTTATATATTTTTGCATAAAATCAAATGAGGCGGGGGGGGGGGGAGAGGAGGTTACAGAATGAGTGAAATTTATAACTATGATATCTTATTTTAATTTGAGTTTTGAAAAAGTTTGTAGAACACAATAGGAGCAAAAATTAATTTTATAAACGTATGTTCTATAATATTTTCAGGAAAAAAACTTATTAAGAAAGATATTTAAGAATATAACTACGACTGCTGAGTATCCCTGATCTTTCGTTCCCGGCCATTACAAAACCGGGTTTAATGGTATTTTCCTTTAGTCACATTTCCCTCTCCGGCTTATAATTCCCCATTTACTCTAATTTATATTCATCTTTAAGGAAACATGAGAATGTGCTCTTCTTGAATTAAGCAGCACTTAAGTTACGGACTTTTTTTTTTTTTTAAAGCTTGATGAAACAATACCAGAAACGGGAAGCAGATAATTGACCTTGCATTGGGGATGGGTGGAGGAGGGGGGGGGGGCGGTATTTGAATGTCTGACGGGTTTGGACAGAAAGGAGTTCAGAAGAAAAAGTCCATCCCGCAGGAGCTGCGTAATCAAAGCAGATAATTGACCTTTCATTGGGGATGGGGGGCAGATACTTTAATGTCTGAGGGGTTTGGACAGAAAGGAGTTCAGAAGAAAAAGTCCATCCCGCAGGAGCTGCGTAATCAAAGCAGATTTCTCTTTATAGAAGAATATAAATTAAAGTAAATGTGGAAATTTAACTTATAATCCGGCGATAACAGTGAGCGTAAAATTAATGGGCGTAAAGCTTTGCTTTGGGCCGACTGCGAAAGGTAGAGTGGGTGAAGCGTTCACTCATCGTAGTTACATTCGTAAATTCCTGTCTTAGCTTATAAATATTATTTTTTTTTTTTTGTGGTATTTGATCCCTCGTAAATTTCAATCAATCAATGCATGGGAATAGAATAAAATATCTAACTGTCCCAGCCGGGGCTCGAACCTGGATGTCCTGCTATTCGGGCAGTCGCGTTATCCTATTACGCTACCGGGAGAGCCAGATAAATAACTTATTAAATTCCCCGCACTAGTGTCGAGAGTCTAACCTCTGAGGCAGACGAATAAATCTTCATATGCTCGAAGGATCTGACATTGTCGAGCTATTTATCGACTCTCGTTATTTACTTTTTATTTTCATTTATAAATATTAATTTTATTTGTGGTTTTTATTCCCACGTAAATTCGACACTAGTGCTGGGAATTTAATAAGTTATCTGTCTCTCCCGGTGGCGTAATTGGAAAACGCACCGGCCCGGAAAGCAGGAGATCCAGGTTCGAGTCCTAGCTGAGAGAGTTAAATTTTTTATTCTATTCCCTTGCATTGATTGATTTCTGTCTTAGCGTTTTTCCAAATAATTTTATACCTATTATATTGTAGAAACGTTTTCAAACTTAAATAACTACAAAGATATTATGATTAATTAATAATATTAATTATTGATGGTTATAATAATGATAATTTTGGACTTCCTCTAATCTACTCCTTTTCTACATATGATTTTAACTGAAAATAAATCATTCAAAAATTGTCCAATGAAAAGCCCTTCTATGGCCTCCTGTTCGTGCCCCCTCCGTCGTGGGCCGCTTTCGACTGTCCACCTCCATTTTCGCGGCAAGCGTTATGAACAATCTTCCTTCCTTTAGCATCCGTTGCTGTAGGTAAAAGGCATTAATGACCCTAGTGGTTGGGATGCCATTAAAAAAAAAGGAAAGAAAAAAAAAGCCCTTCTTTCCATGGTCCAACTGATTCAATGGGAAGTGAAAAAGAAAAGTAGAACGCTGATATTATTCCACAATATTTATTTTCTCACACATTTTAAAATTTATTTCAATATGTATTTTCTGTTAATGCTGTGCATAGTGAAAATTGCAAAACATTGAGCAATATTATTTGAGCTATATTAATTTCTTTTTTGGGAAGCACAAGTTGGGAAACATATTTCTAAACAAAATTCACTCTTTGACACTCCCTATTTGTCATAGTGGGTTTACCGACTAAATATTTGACCTTATTATACGAAAAAAGAAAAAAAAATTAGTAAACCCGTAACATATTTCTTTCGCATGTTCAATAAAGTGGTGCAATACTAGCATATGACCCACAAATGGAATCATGTTACTTTAAGAATTTCAGTAAAATAAAACAGGAAAAGAGTACCAAAAAGGAAGCAGTAAATTTCTCTTTTTTATTTTAACTAAGTATATCGTATTTGAAATTAAGTTTTCTTTGGTCACAACTTACAGTAACGTTGATCGGCAGGTTCTCCAGAGTTTTTAGTACCGTCAGACTATTCAAAAGAGATTTATAGATCCATAATACATTACGAGAGTTGTGGAAATCATTATAAATTCCCAAAATAAAATCATTATAAATTATGAAATATCATTGATGGAAATTATTGATTTTACATTTCAACATTCGAAAAAATATTCGCACAAATAAAAAAGAAAGATACACTTGCGCGGACACTCGCCCAACTGCGCTCGTGCACATACACACTCACCCGAACACACCTAAATATTAATAATTATAATATTTGGTCGAATAATAATTGTATGAACGAAAATAAAGAATTAAAAAAAAATATATCTGCAATATGAACGCCCTCAAATTGAAATGATCAATAGCATATGTATTGTTAATGTACTGAATTGCAATACATCTCATGAAATGTTACAGTAGCATCAATAACAGTACATTATGGAGTAATGTTAAACAGTGCATTAGAAATCGCTTTTAGGTGGCTTATAATTCACCTAAATTAAATACAATATTCCGTTCAATAACTCTTCAAGAATCTAAGATAAGAAATGATATTTAATCACATTTTAAGATTAGCTGGTATTGATAACAAGCCTCCTTGAGAGGGTTCTTATCAGTTGGTTGTGGGGAAAGGGGGCTGAAAAAGAAAGCTTAGACAAGAACTCCTCAACATTCATGTAAAATGTTTATATTATTATTGTTTGAGAATCGTAATCGCAGACTCTTATCAGAATTAGTCAATATGTATTTTTATTTTATAAGGTCTATATAACTTTTTAGCTTACTATTATTATTATAATTATCTACATTTTATTTGAGAAATGTTCAACAAAAATATTGAAGTTTGAAGGAAATTTATTTTCATGGTCGGATTTTATGTGTTATTATATTTTGCAGAAACATTTCTGTGAAGTCTAAAAATAACATAAGTTTCCCTACCCTAGAAATCAATATCAAGCAGTGATGCCCCTAAAAAATTTCTCTATTTTATTCTCAATCATACATTGCTAATGGCGCATTTCATTTTAAAAATAGTTTAAAGCTGTCTCTTTCACGTTGTTCTTTATTTGTTACATAAATAAAGATTTTAAATAGCTTTTTAACAAGCTCACGGTATGTGAACATAACTGGCTACACTGTTCAATGCAGTGTTTCCCCAGAATTTCACCTTGCTTGTAGTATATACGCATGCGCGGTCACCCCCCACTCTACCTACTTGCGGTAATTCTCCTCCTACCCTTTCGAACGATAGCCATTTTCTCCTAGTTCACTGATCCAGAAGGTACGTCCCTTTCTGCTTGTAATAAGGTTTAAGAGTTACTTCCTCTTCCCTTTTAGTTTTTGCTTGTATTACTGAACTTCAACATAAAGAAAGTTAACAGACACTTATGGAATTTTTTATTTTTGTTTTAGGAAACCACTATTAGATTAAGTAATAGGAGTACTACCACGTTTTCGCTTTCCTTTCAGTCAGAAAGGATCTATAAAATTTTAAAAATGTACAATAACATGTACGGCGGCGGCCAAAATATGTAAGTATTTTGATTTTTAAATTTTTATGCATAATTGTTTCGTAACCTGTGTATGAAAGTCTCTAGTGGTGGAGGGGAGATGACCCCGATCCAGCCATTTTGGTGAAAATGGTACCTCGTCTTGTCAAGAACTGCTTTGCTCTCCTTTATATTGTTGGTTAAACTAAAATAAGACTATACTTTTATATTTTTATGGGTTTTTTTTTGTTCTAATATTTAGGTTACATAAACGTTCGTAATAATTCAGTCCTAATTATTGATTTTGATGTTGCTGACCTCTAACGTTCCTGGTCGGACTAATTATTTCCTAACATATTTTAGTTTTTCACAACACGTTGAGAGCATATTGTTCTGTAACTTTGCTATTTATAATATTAATACTTAAAATAAATTTCATTAAACTTGAACTTTAAATTATCATGTAAGCATTGATTGCTTTAATGATCCTAGTATTTTCTCTAATGGTACGAATTATATTCAGGTTGACAAATAGTATGAAAGGAATCACATCTCTGCATCTTCTAAATTATGTTTTTTATAATACAATATGCTTTTCTAAGTTAAATTATATTTTTCAGGTCGTCTTTTTTATATGCTTTACTTAAAACAGTTCAAGGTTTATGGTACTTTTTTTTTTAATAGATTATACTGTTTTAAAGTAGCACATATGTTTCTTGTTTTTCATTTTAACATTTTTTTTTTCTAATACCATTTTTAATTGTAAGAGAGGATATTTAAAAAAAAGTATGTACTAATTTGATATTAACTGGATTGCTCTTATAATTTGTAATTCAATCGAGTTTCATTTTAATTTTATAAATACCTGCTGTTCCATAATCATGATTCAATTTTCTTTTTATTGAACTGTATTGCCAAATACATTCATCCAATCAAGAAAACTAAAGCTTCAAATATTGTATACCAGAGTTCCTAATTTAATAAAAATAATTTTATGATACAGTTTAAGTGGTAGAATATATTTGATGTCAGAAGGTACCAAGAACTAACTTAAGGTTCCTACATCTCCATTTTGGAATAATTTCTTATTTTTTTAGCATTTAATAAATATTATGAACAATAACAAATTATATAAAAAAGTCTTTTTCAATTTAATTTAAGGATATTAATTTTGCTTGTGTAAATCCCAGGTATGAAATGACTATAGGAATTATAATTAAACTAATTTTACTATTTGAGATGTTTCTAGGTAAGAACTTAATTTATATTAATTTGATTATCTATTTTAGAACAGAATGGGTTTTATCTTGTTAGCTATTTATTGCACCTACATATTTCATGAATTGATATAGTTTATTAATACATATTTTTTATTATATATATGTATAAAATAAAAATTACATTCCCTTTCTCATTAAAATCAAGATTTTAATTAGTTCAATTTTATATATATGTATATACACACATGCGTGCATAAGCACAAATAATAAAATATTATAATTTAAGGAATCTATTTAGAATTTTTTTCACCCTCATCATGCACATTTAGTGCATTTGTTTACACAACACTTATCATCTAACTACCTTAGTGAATTATTCTTATAAATTGTATAAGAATACAATTTATAAGAATAATTCTTATAAATTGTATTGATTTTCTTAAGTAATTTTAGTAATTAAATTAAGCCATTAGAAGCTGATAAATATATAATCAATAAATAAAATATATGAAAATTTGTCAATCGAATTTTTAAAGGATGTTTTTAGAGGGAGATTTTTATGTATTTCATAGCAGTTCAATGTAAGGAGAGAGAAGACAGTTAATGAGTTTAAATTAGGTTAATGTTTGTGAAAGTTTATCGAGCTTCGATGGTTGTTTATTAGTTACTTTATTTATTTATTTTATGACAGCAGAATAATTTGAATTATCCTACTGAGGAGTAACTGCCTTTTAACAGCAATGGAATGTTTAGTCTGGTATAATTGGATGTGTGTGTGTGTGTGTGTATATATATATATATATATATATATATATATATATATATATATATATATATATATATATATATATATATATATATATATATATATATATATATATATATATATATATATATATATATATATATATATATATATATATATATATATATATATATATATATATATATATATATATATATATATATATATATATATATATATATATATATATATATATATATATATATATATATATATATATATATATATATATATATATATATATATATATATATATATATATATATATATATATATATATATATANTGAATATAAATTATTGGTTTAAAGATCATTTAAATTAAAGTGTGTTTATCTGAAACTCAAAATTTTAATCCTTCACAGAGTATAAACAACTTTAAAATTAATTATAAAGTAAAAATGTTGTGCATGTGATACTTGCCTACAAAAATTTTCATAAGCACTGGTGGCCAAACCTAATAATAAATAAATAAAAATAAAAAAGTATGTTATACCAAAGAATTTCTTAATTTTTATAGCACTTGACTTTTATAGAAGTTTTACTGAGTGTGAATTATTTTAAGTAAAGATTTGGACTTTCACCTTTTCTCTTAATGACGAGAATCAGGCTCCCTCAACTGAGAGAATCTATTCATGTTACAGTATTACTGAAAGCTTCTCTGAAGTGAAAATTTATTGATGAATTATTGCATCCTTTCATGTTCAGAAAAATAACTTATGTTTCCTCTGATGTATAATGGCAGTTTTTGATTATCCTTAATATATTATTCCACCTTTGTTACATTTATATAAATATATTAATAATCATATTTATAAATGTTTTTTTTAAATAATTTTATTAAAAATAATAATTATTAAGAAGACTAATTCTAAAGTTCTAATTAAGCCAAAGTTATATCGAATAATATGAGTTATAAGTTCAATTAAATATAAAACCTAGCAGATAAAAAGAAAATCTTGGGGATTATTTTAAGATAGCTTTGCTTAAGTTTTATTTTAATTAACATAAATTTTGAGTAATTCAAGTAAGAAAAATAAATCTAAAATGATCCTTTGAAGAAAATCCTTTTCCGGCTTATATTACTATGAAATTTTATTCTTACAGACCACCATTATGAAATTCTAACATTTGGACATAAAAGCAAAGACTAATTAATCAATAGCAATTAAAAGTATGTTTATTTTCAGTCAAGTAAGCATCATTTTCCTCTTTTGTAAATTTTTTTTTTTTTTTTCTAATGGCATCCAAACCATTAGGGTAATTAATTAATGTCTTTTACGTATAGCAACGAATGATAAAAGAAGGAAGATTGTTCATAACGTGTAAACATTGTTTACTGCTTAGATTAATATTAAATTAGCATTGAAGCATAGCTTTCATTGTTGTGAAATATGTGTCATAATAAACTACGTTAATATAAGTTATAAATAAAAATAGAAAGCGTTCAACTCCCTGCCTAGATTTGGCTAAATAAATACAAAGCTCATCTTTACATTTGGAGTGGATGTATTTTATATTTTTATCTAATCTGTCAAATTTGTTCATCAAATTTGTGTCTGTCACTACACACTCATGGATGGCCAAAATGTGTTATGGAGACTTCCAAAAACTTTTTTATTATTTTATGGTAACTGTAATTAACCCACTAGTTATATATCATTGGTTTCACTTATTGTAAAAGTAAGAAATCTTCTATTTCCTTTAGATGAAAAAATTTTAGTATTTACCATTTCATCTTCCGGGTTGGACCGAGTCAAATTGTTCTTATTTGCCGAGCTTTCGCACATCATGTGATGGCTTCTTCAGGGCTGAAAAGAGAATGAGAGTTGTGTTTTTCAGCCCTGAAGAAGCCATCACATGATGTGCGAAAGCTTGGCAAATAAGAACAATTTGACTCGGTCCAACCCGGAAGATGAAATGGTAAATACATCTGACGACCGACGAAGCCTACGTGAACATTTTAGTATTTGTATTAAGGGTGTGAGGGATTGCTGCGAAAAGGGTTTTATAAGTCTTTTTAAGCATTTTACTTTTCAAAATTATCTATATTTAATTATTTTTATTTAATTTCTGTAAGGTTATTATTCCACCTTGATGATGAGAACTAGGCTCCCTCAACTGAGAGAACCCAATTATTTTATTCTTGCTGAAAGTTTTTCTGAAAGGTGGGCAGATAATATATATATATAAACTGTATCAGATAAAAAGCTTTTCCAAAGTTTATTTCTACATCTAGTCCTCCTCAGATTCTATTCTAACATTTCTAACTAGAAAAAATCATCTATCAAGAGTAATGATTAAATGTCAGCCATTTATTTATATTTTAATCTGTCATTCTTTTTCCTGTGCCAAAAAAGCCATTCTAAATGCTGTTAACTAAACGGTAAAATGCTTCTAAGATAGTTAAATCATAAGAAAATAAATATAATGCTTTGAACAGAAATGTTATTAATTACATTTCCTTTTTCTATTAGATTCTAGGTTTTAATTAGTTCAATTATACACACACCCTTCACCATACAAAAATAAATAATTTTTTTATATATAACCTTTATTTATATATTACATTCTGTTAAAAATTAATGAAACATTTTGTAATTTGATAACAATGTATAATAGAAAATAAATTACATGAAAGTCACATAAAGAGAGGTGACCAGTGACATCACTCTCAAGTTATTTACAGACTATGTCCCCAGGAGGTCGCAGGGCCACCTTTGTTTGAGCCGAGTTGGAAGGCAAGGTCTGTGCCAGTGGATTAAGATGGAATGGCAGTTTACTGTGGAAAAGGCTGAAGTGGGAAGAAAATACATCCTGAACAAAAGGAATATTCAAATCATGGTGAAGAGAGGAATTAAATACGTAATAGGGAGCATTTGCGATTATTGGGAGGGTTTTGGATTGAGAGGACTGGATTCGTTGGATGTTGGAAGGCTAGGCTAGGCGGCACCCCAGATTTCTACTCCGTAAGTCCAGATTGGTCGTAATAAGGTTCTGTAGAGCGTCAGTTTGTTTTCAATCGTAAGATTGGAATTTTGTTCATGAGTCTGTATAGAAGTCCATATCGTCGATGAGTTCTTGTCTTTTAATTTTAGTTTGTTCACCCCATGTAAGTCGTGAGTCAAGATGGAACCCAAGGTAATGAACAGAATTTGGTAAAGGAATATCGTTAAATTTCACTATTAAAGGGAAGTATTTTTTCTGCAGTTGGAAATTAACTAACGCATTTTGCTTCATTGATTTCTATTCTCCATTTGCCATACCATTGTTTGATTTTTTCGAGGTGATCTTGAAGGTTTTTAGAAGCAGTTTTAGGATCGGGATGGAAGGATAGGATAGCTTTGTCGTCCTCAAATAGAGCTAAGAGGTTACTTGGATGGGTAGGGAGACAAATAATAAAATTATATAAAATTTAAGGAACATGTTTTGAATTTTTTCCACCCTCTCTCATCATGCATATTTAGTACATTGATTACTCAACACTGGTCATTAAATATTTAACTACCTTAGTCTTAGTGAATTATTCTTATAAATTATATTGATTTTCTAAAGAAATACTAGTAATTAATTTAAGCCATTAGAAGCTGATAAATAATTCTATGTGATGACGATAAAGTCATAGACTCAGTAATGATCTTTCTGAAAGAGGGCAGGCTATTAAATCTTATCTAGATGCATTTTCAGCATGCTTCTTTTCAATTTAAAGGATGTTTTTATAGCAGTATTCTCTCTTATTCTATTTCTCTGGTATCAAAATTATATAATAATAATTTATAATAGATAATATTATACTAAAAAAAAAATTGTAGTGCATAATTGTGGGTGTACATTTGTTTATTATATGTATTTTACAAGTGTGGGGAATATCATCAATGGAAAAGTAATATAAACATTCATAAGCTACAATTGTGATAATTAAGTTCAGTTAATGCAGCTCCTATATGTCATTTTTTCTAATTTTATAAAATAAATAAACTTTCTATTGTAGCATTTTCTACAATTGCACCGTTCAACACTGATTTCATGTGTAAGTGATCTACCTTTATGCTGGTTTTTGAGTGCTCTGAATCTGTTCCGTAACTTATGTTTAAAATATTTGTTTTTACAGAAATTGGGTTAGGCCTTTTCATTTAATCATTTTTAATGGTTCTTGGTGTGGACGATATAATATATATGGATAATAGATACTACTATGTAGCCAGATTTTTGTTAAGTTGTTTATTTTTTCATTAAAAAAATGAGAAATAATTCCCACGTTTTTTCATGTTTAAATGCATTTTATACGAAATATAAGAGTAGTAAGAAAAATTCAGTTGCGCCTTTGTATCCTCCATTGAATTTTCTCTTAAAAGCATTATCACTTTTGTTACTGAATCTAGGTAGGTATTGGGTGGTGAATAGAAAGGGTAAAGGGCACAACCAATAGAGAGCACTCAATGCCACAAGCCTGAATGTCCTTTTCAAGACCTTCTTCCCTCTAAAATTTTGCTTAATTCTTAGTCAATGTTTTTTAAGTTCTGCTTCTTGAACTGTGTTGACAAAAGTGTAAGTGTTTGAGAATGTCAATTTGTCGAGGCTGCAAAATTCCTGCATATAACTTCTGTTATGTATGTTGATGATTTATTTTAAATTACAAGGGAGATCGACATATATTTGAGGAAGTAAAGAAAACTTATTTTTTGCATTTTTTGAACCAAATTGGGGCCATGATAAAAGTTGGGCCCTCAGATTATTTCAGCTTTTAAGAAGTTTTCAGGTTAAATAAAGGAGATAGGCTGCTTGGTGATGCTTTGTAAGTGTAGGGAAAGCTTTTCTGGGTAACAAGAAAGATAAAAATTACACAATTTCTGGGTAACAAGGAAGATAAAAAAAAATTAACTCAATAGAAAATTTTTGCGAGACTCTTAAAAGCCTATGAAATATTAGGGTGTGGCTTGTTGTTTTTAAATTATACAATTTTTTAGTTTCCTGTGTGGATGTTTTCCAATGTGTTTCGGAACAGTAAGCAACGAACAGAAGGGAAAATTCCACCAGAACTTCAAGATGCTGGAATCCATATTGGACAACTACTGGGGGTTTTAAAAAGAAGTGACATTGTAGAATACAAGAGAAAAACATTTTTTGTATTTAGTTTAGGCATAGTTAAGTCTTGGAATGATATGTATATGAAATTAATTTTTATTTTTTCAGGTACAGACAAGATCAAGGATTCCCTGGTAACAAAAGATACTGGAACCCAAATCAGGGCAATCCAGGTAACATGTTTGTTGGCTACAATCCCAACTATAAGGGCAAGAACAACTATCAGCAGCAACAGCAGCAGTATAACAATAAGAAGAAACCCTCTGTACAAATTCTTCAACAACAACAGCAGGGCAGTCAAGATGGCTCACAGAAGTCAAGTAGCAGTGACACTTCTTCCTCTCATGGGAGTCCAGTCAACACCAAAGGGAAGTCAATTCCTGGAGAAAACCTTCAGAAACCTCAGTGGGATGTTACAGCTCTGCGTCCCTTTAGAAAAAATTTTTACACTCCAAACAAAGGGAATGCTGAAAGGTATCTGTCACTTACACTTCATACATTTGCCTGTTTGTTATTTGGAATTATTAAATTTTTTTTTTTTTTTTATTTCACTGTTAAATCATATATATTGGATGAGTATATATTTCATAAAATCTCACTGCTCCTTAGTATTTCTAATTTATTTATTATCAAAAATAGGTAATTAATTAACCTTATTCACCGAACTCAAAAAGCCTTCTTTTCTTTATGAAGGGTTTAGTTATTAAATATTACTATTTGATTGTGCTGATTTAAACAATATAAAAATTTCAATTTATATTCAATGGTAAATTAAAAGTAATAAAATAAACTTTCTAAGTAGGCTACAATAAGCCTATCTTAATTGTAATCTATGAAATCTTAGAGAAAGAATAACAAACTTTTCTGTTTATCTTAAGTTCAAACATTTATGTTTCTTAAGGATGTCTAAGTTTTTGTGAACTTGTTTTTGTGTTAATTTTTTTATTTTTAGCTGATTTGCTGCATATACTTCATGAGCGCATTGAATTAATCTTTATTTTTATGCTTCTTAAGCAGGAGTGAGGAGGATGTTATCATGTTCCGGCTTTCCCGTGAGATCACTGTTAAGGGAAACCGAGTTCCAGCACCCTCTCAATTCTTCGAGGAAGGGAATTTCCCTGACTACCTGATGAATGAAATAGTCAGACAAGGGTTCAATAGACCAACAGCTATTCAATCACAAGGTTGGCCAATTGCTCTCTCAGGACGAGACCTTGTCGGCATTGCTCAAACTGGATCTGGAAAAACTCTAGCAGTAAGTCGCACTACTTATTGTCAGTTTTTTATAAAGACTAACAACTTTTTTTGTAGTCGAGCTTACTCAGCATTTATATCTCATAAAATATATGAAGTTGGATGAGTTTACTCTGCTTGTGTTTCTTATATTAGGTTAGGTTCACTTGAATAAATTATTATTTGTTATATTTCAACTTACTTCTTTAACAGTAAGTAATATATTTTCTTGAGTCCAAGAGTTTGGTGTTTCAACAAGGCTGGGGTCAAAGCTATATATGGGTTTTATAATCAATTGTATAATATTATGTAATAACACAATTAGTTCATACCACTCTAAAATATATGCTATTTGTATCCATATTATCCATTGCTAGAACTTTTGTGGAAGGAAATTGGCTAAGAATATTCTTTTGTATAATAAAATTTATAACTTTTTCTCCCATTTATTTAGTTCATATTATTTATATCCATATAATTCATTTTTTAATATTAAAATGTTCTTTCTCTTATTCCTATTTTTATTTGTTTTAGTATATTCTTCCTGCTGCAGTTCATATCAACCACCAAGAGCGTATTTCAAGGGGAGATGGCCCAATTGCACTCATCCTTGCCCCTACTAGGGAGCTTGCTCAACAAATCCAGTCGGTTGCTCAGGAATTTGGCTCCCATGCTATGATACGAAACACTTGTATTTTTGGAGGTGCTCCTAAGGGACCTCAAGCCCGAGATCTTGAGCGTGGAGTTGAGATTGTCATAGCCACCCCTGGCAGACTTATTGATTTCCTTGAAAAAGGCATTACTAATCTCAGGAGGTGATTATTACTATTTGAATTTGCTTTTATATATATTCTTTATTTCTACTTTAGTAATAAATATATTATTACTATTTACAAAATAAACTGTAAACAAGTCAATAAAACAAACTGAAACTCCCTCTTCCCTTACTTTTATATGGTATGGAGAGAGTGTTTGTTTTACTGAAACTTGTTATGCCAGTTTAGTTTAAAAATGGTAGTATAATTCAATGACCTTAAATAAATTCAAAATTCGAGGGCATTCACTAGAAATTTTATCCATTAATGCATAAAACCCTCTATTATGTAATTTTGTTTTATTTTAGATGTACTTACTTAGTCCTGGATGAAGCTGACAGAATGTTGGATATGGGATTTGAGCCTCAGATTAGAAAGATAATTGAACAAATTAGGGTAAGTGTGTGTGTATTATGTATTATATATGTATATTTCAAAAGTATGTAAAATTCCTGTATAATAAGAATTTTTTAAGATATGTTTTCATTTTCCACTAGCCTGACCGTCAAGTACTCATGTGGTCTGCAACTTGGCCTAAAGAAGTACAAGCTCTTGCTGAGGATTTTCTTAATGACTACGTTCAGGTAAGCTAGTATTTATTTAGTTTTTTTTTTAAATGTTAATTATTTATATATCAACTTTTATACTTGAAAATTTAATGAGTCTCATTTGGGATCTCATGTTCCCTGTCATGATTAATTTCATTGTTATTTAAAATGTAATATATACCTAATTGTTTCATGAATGTAGCTTGAAGATTTGTCAAGGATATGATGTCTTAAGAGTCCTGCTTTAATCCAACTATTATATCATTACTATTTTTATAATATATTGTTTTAAATATTTTAGGTAAATATTGGTTCTTTGGAGCTTGCAGCTAATCATAATATCAGGCAAATAGTTGAGATAATGGATGAAAGTGAGAAAGAAATAAGAATTTCTTCACTTTTACATGAATTGGGTCACCAGCCTGGATTCAAGGCAATAATTTTTGTTGAGACCAAGAAAAAAGTTGATGACATAACTAAAGCTATCAGAGGAGATAAGTAAGTAATTAAATATTAATATTCTTTTCAATCCTAGTTAAATTACCTTACTTTACTCTATACATCTAGGCTTACATATCGAGCAGCATTGGTTAATAAAATTTACTTATTTTCTTTTATTTTATTTTTTGTTCAATAATTTAAAACAAATTTTAGATCTTGTCAATTGTTTTATGTGGAACTAATTCCTGCTAGTTATATACTTTCCAATTAATCTACTTAATTAGTAAGCCTCCCTTCCTGTACAGTTGCCAAGTAGACAAAATCTTAGCCTATAGGATTTCTATCAATCTGCCATACTAATCTTATTTCATAATAAATTATAATTGTTATTTAGATTTCTATCATAGCTTATATGATGTGGTTTTTAGTTATTTATTTCTTAGATGTGTTCTTTCCTGTCGAAAAACTTTTTGCATAGTTTGTTAATTAATTTATTTATGATTTTTTGTAGTTCCTTTTCATTCAATTGAAATTAGTTACTTAAATCTTATTAAACATCTTTTCATAATTAAGCAATTACTAAATAATTGTATAATTTTGTTCACAATTGATCAATTAATTTTAGCATTTAGAACTAACTGGGCTATTCTATCTCTTAACTAGGCAAATCTCGTGACTTTTAAAGCAATGAAGCAAATCCGCTTCTCTTAACATAGTAGACCCAGTAAGGGAATTAAAGCACACATTGATCTTCATATCCTCTGCAGTGTTCAGTCAATTGCAATTGTGGAAATAAATGCCTTAGTCTTCAGCATTTATTTCCTCTTTTTCCTTTATTTCCTTCATGAAAATATTGATTCTGTACATTCACTACTAAAGGTTAATCTGAAGTTCTTATATTCATACTGAATCATTATTATTTATGGAGTACAGAAATCTATTTTTCTAGTTTTATTCTAGAATTAAATTTTTAGGAAAAGCTTGTCATTCTCACGGTAAAACCATAACTTGACTAAGTCAACCTCTCAACTTTTTATGTTATAGAGGAAGTAAAGTGTATTGAGAATTTATGAGAGGAAAATGTGAAACATATTCTTCATCAGGATTTACTGAACCACATGTATTTAATATAATGTAATAATCTTGCTTAGTTGTTTTACTGTGCAGGAAGTTTACTTTTTGTACAGGAAGCAGCAGTATTAATAAAGCCCAACTACACACCCACCTATAAATCTATAACATAAAAATCTTCACATATTTTCACTGCTGCTCTGGATATGATATATGGTGTACAATTAATATATATATAAATTCATGGTGCCATAGTTTCTGTAAAATACACTCCTTGGTGCATGCGGCAAAATGTTTTTCTTGAAATATGGCAAGGTTTTTTTTTATGGTTCCAGTATTAACTAACGTCTATTTATCTTAGTTCTGGGCTTAACTGTGTATATTTTTGCCAGGCCTTTGAACATCCTGCGTTGGCTTCTTCTGGAGAATAAGAGCAGCTATAGTTTCAGATGATTTTGATAAGTCATGAGATCTCTCAATGTAATATGCTTCCTATATTACAGAAATCAGACTAACCCTTTGGACAACCAATAGGTTGTCCAAAGGGTTAGTCTGGTTTCTGTTTTCATTGACAGTTGTGTTTATTTTCCTGCCGGATAATGCTGGTTTCCAGTTTTGCTTACTTTTAAAATTACATCCTTTTTTCTTATTAACGTTATTTGGGTTTTATAATTTCTATGGCTTCTCTAATGTTTGGCTTTAGCAGTTATTTTATCTAGCTGAGATGGTCGTGTTCTTGAACTGGATCTGGATCTGCTGGTTGTTGTCTATGAAATGTTCTACTAATGCAGACTTGTGCGTGTGCAAATGCATTTGTTATGCATAAAATATAAATATGTTTTGTCATAAATATGTTTCTTGAGCCTTGTGTCTTATCGTACTTCCAATATATGAATTCCCACACGAACTCAGAAGTATATATCCCTTGAATTCCTAACTCACAGCTTTTCCTTAAAGTTGGCTGGAACTTAATTCTTATTTCTTTTGCTGGTGTATGTTCATCTGATGTGCTAATTGAGATCCGGACTATTCTTCATGTTGCTCCCTTAACTTAAGGAATGGTGGTAGTAGTCTAAATTATTCTATTCTTCCATAACTAATTATTACTCTCTGTTTTGTTTATTACATGTTCCCTCCCTCTGAACCTTGGAATCGTAGCCATTTTTCATAAAGACTGTCTTCATATGTCTCTCCTTTGCCAATTAAATCAGTTCCGATATCTGCTCTGTTCAGTAGTGTTTCAGAATCCTTCCTTTTGTGCAGAGAGATTATGTGAGTCTGTATAAAGATATCAAGTGTGTTTCCTGTATACTGAGTGACTAAGAAAATGCCCCTTCTACTCTACTAGAAGAATTCCATCTTTCAGTCCTTCAATTCATCTGTATAATATTTATGCTTTTAAAATTGTGTACAAACAAACTGGTACTAGACATTGAAACTAAGAAGCATTCTTCCCTCGATCCTGTTTTCTTATGTTAAAATGGCCAGGAAGAGTTTTTTATGTGGTGTTCTGCATTTCCAATATGTAGCTTCAGTTTGTCTTCTACAATGTATTGGGGTATATTTTTTTGTAGGTGAGCCAATAGTATTAATACTTAACTATATATATATATAATAGTTAACTATCTCCTCTGTTTTATCTTCGGTCGTCCATTTAGTCTTGTTGGAAAGGGATCTGATTATCTTAAGAGGCTTCAACTTAATTGCTCTTCTTCCAAAAAACAACANATTACATTTTTTTTTTTTAATGTTAAGACTTTAGTTAGTACTGAATTAATTAATCTATTGTCCATGGTTAGAGTGTTAAAAGAAAATATTTCATATTTACTAAATTTATGTGTAGGTATGTGAATTAAATAAGCACAAAAAATAAGAACAGTAAATTTTTTAAGATATAACTGTAAATATGCCATGAATAAATTGTATGACAAAAAAAACCTACAGTACAGGGAGATATATTTTTGGTATTTTTTATTTATTCATTGTTTTTCTTGTCATAGTATTATTATCTGAAGTAAGAAAAGATTTTAAGAACTAGATAAAGTACATTTCAATGTAATCTAAATAAAGTTGTCAGTAGCATTTAATGCTAAATAGTAAAGTTTTTATCTTTTTTTATCCCATTTTAAAATTATTTTTATAAGTTGTGGCCTGTGATGAATATCTATTTGGAGTATTTGCTATCATAAAATATTGATGAAAGTTATTTTCTTCTGAGGTCATAGCTATTACTTTAAAGGAAGGCTTTGTTAAAAGATTAAGATAAGCTATAATGTATTATATCTTGCCTTTTGGACATAAAATAAATATTAAAATTTTTTTATTATTCAATTAAGTTTTTGGTCATTTTCTCTTTATTTCTGTACCTAGTGTAGTGCAGTATTTGGTGTCATCTTATACCAATCCTCAATCATAAAACACTTTTGAATTTAAATTAAAAATTAAACTATTTTCGTATAATTTCCAATTTATATAACTGAATTGCCATTTTCAAAATATCCCAAATTTGTTTACTATTTTACTTTTTATATTGTAACTATTAAGATTTGGTTATAATTATTAAGTTTAATTTTTAATTGGGCTATATTTTTCATTTTGTTTGTATCATCCATTTGGTAATGTGCACTGAACTTAATTTAACTATTTGTTGATTCAGGACAAATTGTTCCTATTATTTTGTAACATAATTTACCTAAGACTATATGACTGCTGCAATAGATAAGAATTACTTAAAAGAGCTGTCTTAGATATTAATGCATTTGTTTATAAGACTTTCACTTCCTCTAATGAAGCAAATACCAATGTTTATCAGTCCATTATAGATTGAAAGAACTTGTATCGCTTATGAACAAATAGGTTTTTATGATTGATATAATTCTTTTAATGTATTAAAACCAACTAGTTTTTCAATATAAACCTTTAAAAAATCTTAAGCCCTATTCTATATAGGCATTTTTAGGAAATAAGTAAGTTAAATTTTATTAAATTAATTTTCTTTATAAGTATAATAGTTATGAATTTAGTAATCTTATATTTCAAAAATTGTAAATACTGATGTATTATCAGTGCTTGTTTCTGTTGCTGAAAACAGCTTATATTTTGCAATTTATTACCACTGATCAACCGTTGCTGATTTCGCACTGTTTGCTTTAAGTTAAGATTATCTTAATAAACTGTTTCAGGCTGTTTGTCTTACTTGCTTTTGTTTTTTCCACAAATTCTACTTGTTCATTTTCATGAGAAAAAATAAATTTTTCTATAATCTAGATTTATGTTCCATGTCCCATCCAGTTAGCTATAATTGAAAACTGATTTTAACATATGTTGCGGAGGTTTTCAATTTTGTCTCCATCTGTCATAAGGCTATATAGTTAAAAGTTAGTAATTCATCCCAGTTTCGTTAGTATGGTTCTTATTAAGTAAGTTACTGTGCTTTTAGCATTTGAGATAATTCAGTTAATAATGTTTATTTGTTCAGTCTGTGCTTCATTAAAACATGGGTCTTTAAAACAAATCACTTTCTTGATTTTATATCTCATTTTAAATAACATTTTCTTAGTTGGCAGGCAATTGCTATTCATGGAGATAAATCACAGCAAGAAAGAGACTATGTCCTTACAGGTATTTTAATTGGATTTTAACTTATTACTTTTAAATTTATTAATTTATCTCTTCTATAATAATCATGTTATTTCAGAATTCAGAAATGGCAAGTCTCCAATTCTTGTGGCTACAGATGTTGCTGCTAGAGGTCTTGGTAAGTTTGTAATTAATTCATCTTTATACCAAACTTTTAAATAAATATTGTTTTCCCATTGCTCTTAAAGAATCCACAAATCTTGAATCACAGAAAAAACTTAATATTTGAAACAGATAGGAATTCTGAATGATGAATAAACTTATTCAAATGGGTTCACCCTTCTTCACGAAGGGTATTATGTGAAAAAACCAGAAATTTTATATTGTACTATTTAGATATCATTTTATGTATTTCAATTTTTAGCTAATTTTTTCTCAAAAATATCATATAAATATAATTATAATTCCCTTTAATTATGTGTTACGTCCCAATTCAAAAATTAAAGTAAATCATACATTTTCAAATAAAAGGCTTTATAGAATTGCATGTTTCAACTAGCATTGATTCAACCTAATTAAAGAAGTTTGGTTAAAATTGCTTTAAATTACTAAGTGATAAACTTATTTAACATATTTATCTATATTTAACCAATTCTTCAAGCTCTACCAATTCTATCCTAAAAATTTCTGCTATCATTACCTGTTTTTTTTAAGACACCTGAAGAGTATATTTTTTTGAAAACAGCTATGTATTTCCTATTTAATTTGCACATGAATAGTTAAATTTGTTTGAATTAGCTTAAGTTTCTTGTAAGATTTTATTTTAGCTTGATCTATCTATTCTAAACTAATAAAAAAGTATCAGAATAACAAGGTATTATGTTCTTTTAAAATAAAACTTAAATAAAAAGAAAGCAAAGAGGAATGTTGAAACTATTGGGAAATACAACCAGTGTTAATCATCGATGGACAAGTTCAGAACTTCGGCATAGAATTATTTTATAGGTCTATATTTCAGCCTAATATATATAACTATATATATATATAATAGTTAACTATCTCCTCTGTTTTATCTTCGGTCGTCCATTTAGTCTTGTTGGAAAGGGATCTGATTATCTTAAGAGGCTTCAACTTAATTGCTCTTCTTCCAAAAAACAACAAAAATAATCTGTGCACTATTAACTCTTACAGTGAAATTATTTTGAAAAAATTTATAATACTAACCTTATAAGTGACATTTTCAAGGAAAATACTATGGAAAAATGAATCTTATTATTACACTCCTTACTTGACTTGAGTGTGATGAGTATTACTCTTGGTAAGTCTTAATGATAAGGAGTTTTAACAGAGCCATGGTAAGCAAATGCACATGAATGGCCAGGATTAGTGTTGTGTTTTGAAAAAAAAAAAAAAAAAAAAAAAAAAAAAAAAAAAAAAAAAAAAAAAAAAAAAAAAAAAAAAAAAAA
>KZ807344.1:371345-393335 GCA_000696205.2 Oncopeltus fasciatus | reverse complement strand
CAACAGCAGCAGAGGTTATATATATATATATGTGTGTGTGTGTGTGTGTGTGTGTGTGTATATATAGACTAGCTAAGTATTTAATGCAACTGTTATATATTTTTAGATGTAGAAGATGTGAAATTTGTTATAAATTATGATTATCCTAACACCTCTGAGGATTACATCCACCGGATTGGGCGTACAGGTCGATGCTCACAGTCAGGAACTGCATATACTTTCTTTACTCCTGGTAACCAGCGCCAAGCTAAAGACCTAATAGCTGTACTTGAGGAGGCTAACCAGCCTGTCACAGCAAAACTCCTTGAGCTTGCCAACCTTGCTAAAAACAACTATAATGGCCAGATAAGTGACATTTTCAAGGAAAATACTATGGAAAAATGAATCTTATTATTACACTCCTTACTTGACTTGAGTGTGATGAGTATTACTCTTGGTAAGTCTTAATGATAAGGAGTTTTAACAGAGCCATGGTAAGCAAATGCACATGAATGGCCAGGATTAGTGTTGTGTTTTGAAAAAAAAAAAAAAAAAAAAAAAAAAAAAATGTGAAACTGGATTGATAAAACAGCAAAAGAGAGTTTTAATTTCTCTTCAGTAATTTATATTATTGAAAGATGGAAAATTGCTTAGACTTGTTCTACTTGTTGGACTGATATTGTTAAGTTAAGCTATATTGGATTTTTTCCTGTTATTAATAAGAAATTGAAGCCTTACTGGGGAATTGACATGACAAAGGAGGGAATTCGAAATATAATAATTATGTCCTATACTGAGGAATTCCTTTTAGCTTACTCAGCTTCTGTAAGATGAATTTTTTCACTTACATTTTTTATGAAGCAATTGAATTAAATAGAATTGTGATTTTTTTATATATTTTTTTCAGCTTTTCTTTTATAAGTTTTAATTTAAAAAAAAATAAAGTNTATATATATTTTTTTTTTTTAATGTTAAGACTTTAGTTAGTACTGAATTAATTAATCTATTGTCCATGGTTAGAGTGTTAAAAGAAAATATTTCATATTTACTAAATTTATGTGTAGGTATGTGAATTAAATAAGCACAAAAAATAAGAACAGTAAATTTTTTAAGATATAACTGTAAATATGCCATGAATAAATTGTATGACAAAAAAAACCTACAGTACAGGGAGATATATTTTTGGTATTTTTTATTTATTCATTGTTTTTCTTGTCATAGTATTATTATCTGAAGTAAGAAAAGATTTTAAGAACTAGATAAAGTACATTTCAATGTAATCTAAATAAAGTTGTCAGTAGCATTTAATGCTAAATAGTAAAGTTTTTATCTTTTTTTATCCCATTTTAAAATTATTTTTATAAGTTGTGGCCTGTGATGAATATCTATTTGGAGTATTTGCTATCATAAAATATTGATGAAAGTTATTTTCTTCTGAGGTCATAGCTATTACTTTAAAGGAAGGCTTTGTTAAAAGATTAAGATAAGCTATAATGTATTATATCTTGCCTTTTGGACATAAAATAAATATTAAAATTTTTTTATTATTCAATTAAGTTTTTGGTCATTTTCTCTTTATTTCTGTACCTAGTGTAGTGCAGTATTTGGTGTCATCTTATACCAATCCTCAATCATAAAACACTTTTGAATTTAAATTAAAAATTAAACTATTTTCGTATAATTTCCAATTTATATAACTGAATTGCCATTTTCAAAATATCCCAAATTTGTTTACTATTTTACTTTTTATATTGTAACTATTAAGATTTGGTTATAATTATTAAGTTTAATGCACTGTATAACAGAGCTCTATTCATTAGAAACTGGGAAAGTGGGTTTAAAAATTCACTGTTAATTTTGTATTATGTCTATATAGTTTTATTTGAAAATGTAGTCCAGGTATAATTTTTCAAACTTCATATTCATATATCTTATTTAACAAAAATCTTTATGAGCATAAAATAATAATTATATCAAGAATTATTTAAGTAAATTATACGAACAAGTAAGAATTTGCACATTCCCTCCCAAATAATTTTAGTTGCAAAATTGCTGATTATTGGTGTTAAAGCTGTGGCTTACATCTAAACATATAAGCATTATATTTTTTCTTAATTTTTGAAACAATCATCAATATGTCACCTGAATACTCCTTTTTTCCAATCAGTATATGAATTTTCTATTTTATAGTATGAATTAACATTTTTAGAAAATATTGTCACACATTCCATATATTCTTTCTATTTAAAACTTAACCAGAAATTAGCTTGATTTGTGCATAATTGTAAGTATATTTTTAATATTAAATATATTTTCATTGCCCCTCCATGTATACTCTACAAAAAATGTGCTCTCATAAGTATTGTCAATTGCTCTATATTGCAGAGTTATCTTAAAAATTTTGTTTCTTTCAGTTAAATAATTTATTAAAGCTAATTAGTAAATAGTAAATAAAGATGTATTTTACTTTTGATTATATTTGGTAAGCTGTGACCTGTGATGAATATTTATTTGGAGTATTTGCTATCATAAAATACTGATGAAATTTATTTTCTTCTGAGGTCTTATCTGTTTCATAAAGTTTGTTTAAATTGTAGGATCAAATACAAAATACTAAACATTAGACTTGGACTTATTTAGAATGTTGAATTTCATTCTCATACTACTACTACTGAATGTTAAATTGTTCATGAATCATGAACTATAATAAAAAAATATTTATTTTTTTATTATAGTTCATGATTTTGCTTTTGAATTTTTATATGATTATAGAGGAGGAATCTAAAAATAAAACTTAAATAGAGCACTGATTGTTTTTGACCTATCTCTTTTAATATTCTGCTGAGATTTAGGAATTTTTTAATCTGAATTTACACAGCACCTAATTCCTTTTTATCACTCATTGTCAGTGTATATCATAACTGAAATGAATTGATTTTAACTTTTAACTAATACAATATTAAGGGGGGGGGGGCATTTTTCCTAAAACCTAAACTTTTCGTCTTTAGTAAACTATAAACAATTAATGAGAGGGAATAGAATAAAAAAATCTATCTGTCCCAGCCAGGAATCGAACTTGGATCTCCTGCTATCCAGGCCGGTGCATTTACCAGTTATGCTACCAGGACGAGCTAGATATCATTAAATTCCCTCTACACTAGCGAGAGCCTAACCCACGAGAAAGACGAGAACTTAGTATTAAACTCGAAGGAGCTGACATTGTCAAGGAGATCCAGGTTCGATTCCTGGCTGGGACAGATAGATTTTATTATTCTATTCCCTCTCATTAATTGTTTAAAATTTATGTGGGATAAAAAACCACAACCAAATAAAATATTTATTTAGTAAACTATTTTCAGCATGTCTTTTTTTCTTTACAAATCTGTATAACTAGATAGTGTGAATCCCATGGATTTAACAATCTCTGTTTTTTATTTATTTTGTTATTGTGGGTTCACATTCAGGTGGAATAGATCTCCATCATCAAAATTTTCTGTAGATGTGTGATATTCATACTCTTGCATAGCAATAATCCATGGTTTCATCGAGATTTCCAATTGTTACTGAGATATTCTTAAATATTGTTTAATTTAAAAAATTAAAATTGTATGCCTAATCTTGAATCTTTAATTTTGTGTGTGTGTTTAAATATTAAATTATTTAATTAAATAAATTTTATGTGGTGTTTTGCAGGTCGTAATAGATGGAATAATAGGAACAATGCTAACATCATAGTTAAATCAGATCAGAGGCCAAATGGAAACAATGGTACAAGGATTAACAATGGAAGCTCAATGACCTGGAATGCTCAAAATAATGGTGGTCATCAATCAAATCCGGGGTACAATAACTACAGAACTCCTAATACCTATGGTAATAACACCCAGGCAGCAGAATTTGTACCCAACACTCGATACCAGGGACAGCAGAACCCAGGTAGCCAGCAGCAGCAGCAAAGGCGTCCTTTTCAACCGAGGCAGCAAGGCAACTTCCACCATCAGCAACAGCAGCAGAGGTATTTTAATTTAAAATTTTTTTAGATTATAAGCAATTATTGTTCCTATCCAATTTTCTGCTTAAATATTTCTAGGATTTTTACCAGGAACTGTTCTTCCTGGTAAATATAAAAATTCCTATTACATTTTTTTGTAACAACTTATTGTTATAAGCAGTTCCCTTAGGCAGCTATAGTTGCCCTGAAAGTGTGTCTAAATCAGATGATTTTGTTGAGGTTGAAAGAAAGTGCTATAAAAAATGCCAATATGATAACATTGACCAAGCTACACTAAAATGGGTCAAACTAGTGCGTGACAAAAACATGCCTATCTCGGGACCTCTCTTAAAAGAAAAAGCCTTGAAATATATGCTAAGCAGTTAGGTC
Source organism: Oncopeltus fasciatus (assembly GCA_000696205.2). NCBI lineage: Eukaryota > Metazoa > Arthropoda > Insecta > Hemiptera > Lygaeidae > Oncopeltus > Oncopeltus fasciatus. The sequence continues at coordinate 388,975 of KZ807344.1, read as the reverse complement.
AAAATGATTTCCTAACCAGTACAGGTTGGCTTGACAAATTTAAGAAGTGGCATAACCTAAAGGAAAAAGTGATTTCTGGGGAAAGTGCAAGTGTCAATGAAAATAATTGCATTCAATGGAAGGAAGTAGTTTTAAGAAAAATCGTAGCAGAATATAGTCCAGAGGACATCTTTAATGTTGACGAGACTGGCCTTTTTTATATAAATGTTTGCCAAACAAAACACTAACTTTCATGAATATGATTGCCACGGTAGTAAAAGCAGTAAAGAGAGAGTGACACTTTTAGTTAATGCGAATATGACTGGCAAAGAAAAACTAAGATTATTCGTAATAGGGAAAAGTAAAAATCCTAGGTGCTTCAAAGGAGTTAAATCCTTAGAAGTTTATTACAGTTTTAATAAGAAAGCCTTGGTGACTGGTGACATTTTTGAAGAGTGGTTATCAAGCTTAAACAAATAAATAAAAAAATAGAGAAGAAAATCTGTAATGATTATTGACAATTGTGCAGCTCACCCTAATGTCTCGTCTAAATTGTCCAACATAAATTTAATTTTCCAGCCACTAAACACTACCTCAAAAATGCAGCCCATGGGCCAGGGTATAATTGAGAATTTAAAGCTTCACTACAGAAAGAGGATTTTGAGAAGAATATTATGGGCCCTGGAAACTGAAAAACCCCCTTCAACCGCTATAGATCTGAGAACAAGCATAGCAGAGCTTGCAAAGGTTTGGCAAAATGATGTTACAGCCACTACAATAGAAAATTGTTTTTCAAAGGCCGGCTTTTCTGAAACACTTAACTAGTGAAGAAGATATGATGAATGATATACACACAAGTTGGCAAGATTTGCAGGAGAAAAACTCTATTGGCAGCGAGGTTGAACTCTTATCAATTTCTTCAGATTGACGATAATGTTGTAGCCGAATACCCTACTGACGATGACATTTTAGCCTCTGTTCATAGTGAGCAAACGGAAGAAGAGGAAACTGAAGATCAGCTCGAAGAGGAAGAACCTGCAAGACCATCAAAACACGAAATATTGTCAGCTTTTGATAATATTCGATACATCAAAATTATTCTTAATAATTTTTCTCTTATATCTGATAAGTTGCTATATTGGAGGTGAAAATTAACTTATATAGTTGCACACTATGCAAATGGCATTGTTTGATTTTGAGTGGGGGTTTGTTTAGTAGTTATTATTAAACTTTTGGCTCTAATTCAGACTTCAGTCATTTATTCTCTCAGCTATTGAGAATATACATGTATATGTATATGTATGTATGTATGTATATGTATATATATTATCAAACACTCAATGGGATCTTTTTTATTATGATTTCAAATTGTCTTTTATATTTTAAATGATTTTATTTCAGTTAAAATTTAATTATATTAGTGAGAGCTGGCTATTTAGACCTTATGCGAATGACACAGGATCTCAATACACCATGTATGCCATCCTCTTTCTTAGTATTTATTTATAATTTTTCTTTTTAATTTCAATGTAGGGAGAAATTTGTTTCTGTTTCAATTTCAGGACTTTTAAACCTGGGTAATTCATTTTGTTTTAAGAAATATCTCCAGTTTTGAATCTAGGAGCACTTAAATTGATAAAGCATTATGTTTTTTTTTTTTAATTCTTATTTTCTTTCATAAAATATAATTGCGTTAACAAAACACTAATTAGAATTTTTTTTAAAGGTATAACCATTCTGCTGGGCAAATTAATAATGGAGCTACCATGAATCCTCGAGGAGGGTATGGTCGGTTTCAGCAGCAGCAACAGCAGGTTCAGTCTGGTGGAACTAATGAGCTTTATACAACAGTTCCACCTTACATCGACCCAACTGCAGGGCTTGTAGGTCACAAGTTCTGGAGCCGTGGAGGTTGTGGATTCCAGGGTGCCAACCCGCAAGCTGCCCACTACTACCAGCCCCAGCACCATGGCCCTCCCCCCACAGCCACTTTCTATCCTTACACTGCCCAGCCCCAGGCTGTACAGCAGTAGGAAATCCTTCCTTCTGTTCTTTAAAAGGAGAAAAAATATTGTTGTAAAAAATGTCTGCTTTTATTTTATTATTATTTGTGTATGTGTTAATTAAGTATGCAGCTTATCTTAAAATAGACTTTCTTCCCAGAATTCACTTACTTAAAGTAGTTATATCGGTGTTAGTTCTTATCTCAGCTTCATTTAGATTCTTATTAACTGAACCTGTAAGTCATGAGAGATGATTAAACTTATTTTCTTTGACAACCCTCTTCTCTACAACACTAGTTTTATTTTAATTCACTATTATCTGATTGTCAACTTCTGTTCATCATTCCTTCTGTCATTTAAAAAAAAATATTTTTCCAAGTTACTCATTAATGAATTTAGGATTGTGATCTCAATTAAGCAGGTAAATATTAACTCTATAAAATTCATGGTGTCCTAGAAATTACTTAATCCTGTTAGAATCTTGTAAGTGAAATATGGATTCTACTAAGTTAAAAATGGGCTGTGTATTTCTTACTAAATGTTTTTGATTGTTTTCTTTCTTTTTAGGTAGATAGTTTTGTTTGTTTAAATTATTTATGTGAGTTAGTCTCTATTTAGTAACACTCATTTACCTGTTGAAAGTTGAGTCATTTTTATTGAAACCAAAGAATTATTGTTAATTTGTGTAATGATGATCAGATAAAAATATCTAGTGAATTAAAAAATATTTGTAAGTTATTTATCATCTCTTTAAGAATAAATTAGGGATATATTAATAAATACTAAATTAATTTGGCTGCCGCTGTATATGTTATTGTGTATTTGTGTCTTACATACATAATGTATAGGTGGGTTATATAAACTATTTATAAACATATATAACTCACATGTGGAGGAGTTAGCATCGAAAATATATTGTAAATTTCGTTTTGATGGCTGAAGTTAACAAATGTGGTTTCTTTGGATCAGTGAATTATTTCTTTATATAATAATTATTGCTTATTTTTTATATGTATTTAAATTAAGAATTGATGACTGCTTATAATTATTGGCCATTCTATTGTAAGTTAGATATAATAGCTTACTTCGGAATGCAATCTGTCCAGTATGGGTTGCATCACCTTGCAGAAAGGGGAAATAAAGATATTTAATTTTCATTCCTATGGATTCATTTAAACTTTATATTTTACATTTAATGTAGTCATTTTCTGTTTTATTTTATGAAAATGAGATAAAGAAATTTTTCCTAGTTAAAAAAAAAGATTATGTATATTCTTTTTCTCCTTTAACTTTTCTTTTTCTTTCACACTTAAATTATTAATTTTGTGGGTGTATTTTTTTTCACACCTTTACTATATTAATTTTGGGGGGAATGGGTAGGATATTGGTGTAATAATAATTTTTATTATGTCATAAGTATTCTTAAGCATAATGTGTATTATGTCAGTGTCAGATTAATACTATCTTTCATCTTACTTGGACACTGCTTTCTATATAAAGTAAATTTTAAGGTAATAACCAGACTAAAAGATAGTTGTGTAAAATGTGTGAGTAAGTGTGTTTCTTTATCTTACCCTAAATTTGAATAAAGTTAAATCTAACACACCATCTCTACTTAGTCATTTATTTGTATTAATATTATTCAGCCAGTTATGTGTGCATTTTGTGTATCTAATTAAGTATTTTACTATGTCTTTTTAACTATTCTGTATGCTATTGAAATGCACTAATATAAGATAACTATTATGAAGGGGAAAATATTGGGTATTTAATGCAAAATATGAATGTATTATTATTTAGGATTGTTGGGAATTAATATAAATGGAATTTGGATCAATGTTGCTAATTTCTACAGGGGGTAAAATAATAATTATGAATTATAATTCCGATGTTTTTTTTATTTAGAAAATTTAATTTTATTTATAGCTTTGGCTTTTTAAAATAAAATCACATTATTAATAACTCAAATATATTACACACTATGTTGATAACTGTGATATATATAAATCTATATGTTCATAATGAAATAAGTGCATTGGACACTCATGATGCTGTTATTTTCATTTAGGTCCTCTTTCTTCTAAGTTATTAATCATTCTATTAGTAAAAAAAATTTGGTTCCACCCAATTAATTTTTACATTTTTAAATATATAAAATCAATCGAATAAATATATATATCTATTCAATTTGGAAATCTCAAGTGGAACTAAGTCATAAATGGTTGGTTAATAAATAGGCCTTTCTTGACTAAAAATTATAATCGCCATCTCTGCATATATATAATTAGATTTGAAATTCTATTATTATATTCTTAAAACTAATCTCCTTATGCTTAAAAAGAATGAAAAGTGAGTAACTGTTTAGTTTGATAAGTTAAGGCAAATTTTATTATTATTGTAACTGATCCAGGTTTCATTGTTACAGTTATTTTTAAGTTCTATCATGTATTAAATACTATGCAAGATGATAATTAGATCTGATAAAAAAAAGAGTAGTTTATAGCAGGGTCGGCAGGCCCAAGGCTTGTGTAGAGTATTTTTAGCAGACCTCTCCCTTCCCTCCCTGTAAGGTCTGTTCAAACTGTAAACATTTTGGCTTTCTTCAGAACTAAAGTAATTTTTTTATTATTAGTTGTTAATATTTTATTTTATTGTTTTATTTTCAAAGTTTATTTTGAAGTGTCAGTCCTCACTTTGTTATAGGCTACCTGGAATTTTGTACTGAAGTTTCATTATTATGGGCCATAATTGTCAAATCCCTGTAAATAAGTCTTATAAATTACTATGTTTTACTTGTCTTGAAAGATATAGTTTTCTCTCTGTTAATGCCACCTTTTGTTTCTATGAGGGATTTGAAAATTTAAAAACAGTGAACTGTGGATTACCATGATATGAGACTAATAGCTGTGATTAAAAGCCAGAATGCATACAGTAAAAAAATAATTATATATCTATCCACTTCAAGGGTCGTTGTACATATTTAAATAGTTTGTTATATATATATATTGAATAAATTTGTTTTGCTTCTTTTCTAGTTTTAGTCTCCTTTTCAACCACTTAGGGTCATGGTAGAAGGGGCTCTCTGCATGTTGCCATCCCATTCTAACACCCATGGCATAGTACAAGCTTTCATTTGTAAATAAAAGTTTGCCCTGGGCAGGATTTGAACCCGCGTTGTCAAGATAGCGAGACCCGAACGGTTCCTCTGTCCCTGGTGGCCCTGTTATATTCTGAATATATTAATAGTTGAAAATAATGTAATTGATTAAAAATATGAATTTAACTAAAAATAAATAGGGAATTTGTCGAGGTAGATCGATTTGGGTCTACCTTGACTGGACCCAAAAAATTTTCTACTTATTACTTTTACTATAATTCATTACTTGTAAAAATTGCCACGTTCGAACTGTTAGTGTTAGGAATGTCTTTAATATATATATATAGAAAATGAAACACTTGCGGCTGCGATATTTAGTAATCAAGAACAGGTGGGATAGAGAGGGCAGTGCACACACAAAAAGAAAAAATCACGAAGAGTAAAATTTTCGGGGATCTCTCGCCCTTCATCAGTGAAGAGTGAAGAGAGTTTCTCCTTTTAAATTTCCTAAATATTAAATTTTGCACCTTGCAATTTTTTCTTTTTGTTTGTGCACTCTATCCCACCTGTTCTTGATTAATATATATATAAATATATATATATATATATAAGTNAAGTCTCCTCTCACCTTCCTGTTACTTAACATGTACTACTTAGTACATGTGGTGAACTTTCTACATATATTGTTATTGTTTTCCTAAGCATTTCATATCACATTGAGTGACTATGGGAGTGTTTGCTAAAGTATATATGAAATGAAAAAAATTGTGAAATACATGGCAGAATGGTTAATATTAATATGTGGATTCCCCCCGGGTTATCCCAAATTTTATGGGGGAAAACTAATAACATAAAAGGTAAATTTACTAGGAAATTTCTAGTAATGTCTCTAGATGCGACACAAGAAAACATTTAATAATTTCAGCCCATTTAGAGTTTGTTAGTTTGATTAAAGTTTTATACCCCAAATCTTAAGTGTTAAGATTAACATGTTAATGTTAAGTTAATGATAATTGGATAAATGTCGTTAAAAATTGTTTGCAAAAATGGTTTAATTATAAAAACTGTCTATATGAGATATATTGATAAATTAAGAAGTTCCAGTTGTATTTTGTTTTATTTTTGTTTATATGATATTAATTTCTTTTTGTTAGCCATGACACTGTCTGAACATGGATTGTGTAACTTCTTTCACATTAGATGTAAAACTTTTTTACGACCCTTGTGAACGTGATGGATGTGATTTGTCAATATTTGTTTTCTGTCAAATAGTTTTTAATTTCATCTTTTGTATAAGAAAAAACGAAGATAGTTATATTTTACATTGACCAAATACGATTATATTTTAAAAGAGGAGAACTGAAGAGATTGTAGAAATCCGAACAAGATTCTATGCCGGCATCTCCTTAAGGAATTTTCCTTCAAGTGCATTTCTTGTATGTAATACAGTATTATTAAAAAAAAATCTTTGAAATAATATAATAAAACATTCTTATATTAATTTCAATTTTATTAACCTTCAAAATTTATTTCATTTTAAATTTATTATTAGTAGCTTCTTGAAAACAGATTGGATTAAAAAATTTTATATAATTTTGAATCGTAGAGAAATTTTATTTATGATATTCTAATAAATAATCCATTCTTTTAATTTATAAATTACTCCAGTGTCTTATCTGAAGGGTGAGTGATAACTCTGGTTGGATCCCTTCTTCATTTTAGGACTGAGCAAAGAATTAAGTTTTATGTATTTCTTTAGCAATAAGTATGATATATTATTAGGTTATGAAACAGTAAAACATACTATCTGGGAATTTACTTGTAAAATTGAATCAAAAGTGAAAAACTTCCCGTGGTAGTTATTTAGAGGAAACTGTCCTTGGTAAATTTTGACAATTTTTAGTGCAAGGGAACAGAATAAAAATTGTTATAATTTCTTAGAATTAAATACCACAAAAAAATAATATTTATGTCCTTGGTAAATTTCTGCTACCAAGTATTACAATAGAGACCTCTTGGCAAAAGGGCCACCTTATGTATGTATATCCTACATGGAGCTTTCGTTAGATCATGGAGGAAGATTCTATTGAAAAAGATTTCAGTTTAGAGAAATTTCAATATGAACTTCTTAGGATACGACTCGTAACTTCCCCCCTATCATCTGAAGACTGATAAATATCTTTACCAATTACTTATATATATCTTTACAAAATACCTGTTAGCTTGTGTAGATATTACTGTCTTTCCATAAACTTCATAAGATCATTCCACCTAACTGTCTCAAGTCTTGGAGAGAAAAAACATAATCTCCACTATCCAGCTTGATAAGAAACAATATAAATATTAAAAAAACAGAAATCCCCTTTGTTTTTGATATTTCTTAACAGTAGATGGTCTGTCTGAGGTCAAACCGTAAAAAATAAAAGCCATCATCGGTCTCCTTCCCGAAACCGATGAGGTAAAAACATCTATGGCTCAGGAGAGGCTTTTATAGATTTAATAATAATAAATATACAATAAAAGTCAGTTCTGTGCCATAGAGGTTAAGAATGGGAAGGGAACCTGTAGTTCTTGGTTTGAACCTTACAACAGGAAAAATTAAATCCTACCAAGGCATTAAAATTTAAACTACTGTAATTATAATAAAGCAAGTTTTGTGCTCAGAAAACTGAATAGAAGTCAAGAATGAAGAAAGAAAGAAATAATGAATTTCCAATTAAATTAAACAATACTCAGTTTTATTTCAAATGGATGACCAACCTTTAGCTTTTACCAACCAAATTACTCAAGAAATTAAAATTAAAGAACTACTTATACAAAAACTTATAGATGTCCCTTCTGTACTAGATAAAGCATTAAAATTGCCTGCTAAATTATTTTTAACTACCTTTCAATAAAAGGTTCTAAGTATACTTGCTAGAAGTCTAATAGGAACCCATTATCTGAAACCATACACATAAACTTACTCCAGAACCCAGTTAATGACAGAAAAAATTCCTTACTTATTCAAGCATTTTTAAAATTCTGTAAACTATCAGCCTCCTCCTAAGTCAACCAGGTCAACTGCCTTCTAGATCCTCAGGTGTCTTTTCTGATATAATTACCCATTTTTCCTGGTATTGTCTCTGATGCAGGCCATTCTCCCTTAATGCCTACTCCTTCACCTGTCCATTTTAAGTTTTCCTAATTTCCAATCCTCAGTCATGAAGATTTTTTCCAGAGGCATCAAGTCTCCTCTCACCTTCCTGTTACTTAACATGTACTACTTAGTACATGTGGTGAACTTTCTACATATATTGTTATTGTTTTCCTAAGCATTTCATATCACATTGAGTGACTATGGGAGTGTTTGCTAAAGTATATATGAAATGAAAAAAATTGTGAAATACATGGCAGAATGGTTAATATTAATATGTGGATTCCCCCCGGGTTATCCCAAATTTTATGGGGGAAAACTAATAACATAAAAGGTAAATTTACTAGGAAATTTCTAGTAATGTCTCTAGATGCGACACAAGAAAACATTTAATAATTTCAGCCCATTTAGAGTTTGTTAGTTTGATTAAAGTTTTATACCCCAAATCTTAAGTGTTAAGATTAACATGTTAATGTTAAGTTAATGATAATTGGATAAATGTCGTTAAAAATTGTTTGCAAAAATGGTTTAATTATAAAAACTGTCTATATGAGGGTATTAAAGAAGATCTAAAGAAACATTAATTTCTTAATTTTTCCAAGGGAGTTGTAACTTGTTAGGAACTAATGAAGAAGAAATATCTGAATTTGTGGATGATAATATTAAACAGTATGGCTATAGAATTGCCTCACCGGCATTGGAAACCAAGCTGACTAGGACCATTTCCAAAAACTTCCACAACTGGCAAGTATTGACAAAAGTCAAGGTGACACAAATTTGACTTAGCAAGAAATAAAAAATGTGATATTAAATGCAGCTGAAATCTTCCGCTAACCAGACCCCCTGTCTCTTGGCAGCCCCAACTCCATGGTGGAATGAGGTATGCGAGCAAGTACCTAAGGTCCTTTTTATGAGCTCTATCATCTGAATAAAAATCAATATACTGAAAGCTGCAGAGAAACACGTATGGAAAAGCAGGAGAATATCCTGAAAAAGATTTGTTGAAAATATATCTTAAACAACCCTATTAAAAATTGTTTGGGAAACTGTATGGAAGTTCTGCTATCACAACGGGTCACTTCCAGTCTTAGAATATAATGGTACATTAATAGATAATCCTCGTTATGTTGGGAATTGCCTCGCCTATTTCCTTAATGTAGAAATAGGGGTGGCAGTTCTGCCACCTCAAAGTACCCTATAGAGTTTCAAACAATCAAAGCCAAAAAAGAAAATACTACCCTAATCACAAATAAAACCCTCCTTGATATATTGTTTTCCCTTTTCTTTGAATTTGAGCTCCCATTAAACACCAGAAAATATTTGACTACAGACCCTGATAGAATCGCTATAACTAAGCACAAAGAACTCAGTAAAAAAAAAAATCATATCAGTATTTTTTAAAAAACTGGGAATCTACCTAAATTATCTAGGTCAGCAGTAACTGTTCTAAAAAAAAAAGACAACACCCGAAAAGTTTTCTAGTTATAGGCCCATTTCTATGACGTGTTCCTTAAGCAAACTTCTTGTGAAATTAGTTGTAAATAGATTAAAATGTTGCCTAGAACTGCATGGTCATTTGAATCTTTGACAAGGATTCAGAAGAGGGTGAAACCTAGAGTCTGCCATATTAAGAGAACACGAAGCAAATTACTCAGCGGATTTTTAGTTTTCGAGAATGCTTATGATAGAGCCTGGCAAAGATTCATTCAGAAACATTAGCTGCTCTCAGGGTTGGAGGTTATATTTTGATTTATATACAACTTTTTTTTTTAGCAAAAGATCCTGATTTGAAATGGTTGTAGGCTTCTATATTCATTATGTTATATGCAGACAACCTGGTATACTGCTGCAAAAAAAAATAAAAAAAACAATTTACAAGAATTTATACTAGTGCATGAATTAGTTCTATATCACGAGAATAATGGCTTCAAAGTCTCCCCAACAAAAACTGGCAACTCATTTTTTTGTAAATAAAAAAAAAGGCCTTCAATACAGTCCCAACTTTTCAATCAAGAAATCCCGTTATCTTTAGAGTTAATTGGAATTGCCTTTGACAGAAAAAAATTGTGCTCGAAACTCATAGCAATAAGAGCTGGGGCAGCGATAGGTCCACAATGCTTTTATTGTGCAGAAGCTTAATCTTAATATCTTAAGTTGATTAGGGTCTGTATCTTACACTTCAGCTAGTGAAAGACCTAGTAAAGGATGCTGAATAGCATTCACAATTCTTGTCTCAGAGCAAGCACGAGTTTTTAGATCTAGTCGAGTCGAAAGCATTTATATAGATGCCGGTGAGTTACCATTGCACTATAGATGAACTCTGCTTGCAATTAAATACTAAATTATAAATCTGTCATCTCCAAATCACCCCCTAAAGTAATAACCTAACTTCTCCATCTAAACAACATAACAATAACAGAAGAAAACCCTTTCACATCTGAATAAAAAGTTTAATTCATATTTTTGGTTTTAGTGTTCCTGAGCCATAAAACAAATACTTTCACAATCACACTGGATTTTAAATGAAGATTACAGTAATTGTGAGGGGGTGTCAACAATTCTACTGTTTCAACCGTTTGAGTCACATACCTTAAGTTGTAAAAAAAAAAAAAATCTGAATAATTTTTTTGACAATAATAAAAAATCTGTTACAATCCTTCTTTCAGGAATAAATTGATAATTTGTCTCATATTAAAGGACAATTGAAAAAAAAATGAGTCTTAATATTCAAGAGAAGTTTGACAAGTGTTCATCTAGACATTGGGACGAATATGTCAAATACCAACTGTTTACTGATTGATAATAAATGACAAATATAGCGCCATAACTTTGGTCTTGGAGAAGATAAAGTGTGAAGTGTCTTCTCTGGACTTAAATATGCTATACTTTCTCCTTAGTCATAAAAGTGATCATACCAAATATCCTTATTTCTCATGTCTCTAGGATAGCAGAGACAAAATACACTACTGGGTTAAACAAAAGTGGCCTGAGAGAAACTATGGAAGTAGCAGAAAATAACGTTATAAACCTTTATTTGAATGAGAAAAAATAAACTTTCTTCCATTCTATATATCTGAACCTCATAAAAAAAGTTTGTAAAGTCTTTGATAAGGGATCATGAATTAAAAAAAAAAAAAAAAAAGCCTCATTAAAGTAAGAATATTTTTTATATGATATGACTCAGAAAAAAGAAAATTCCCTAAGTACCATGGTTTTGTAATGAGACTAAGTGAAAAGCCCCAGTGTTTCAGTAGTTGGAAATTTTGAGGCAATAGTATTTATTTTTTTATTATACATCGCGCATCAACTGCTGAATGGTTATTAGCACTTAACTATTATTATAATGATTCTTATAGTATACATTATTTAAAAACAATTTTTTTTTCATATCCACTTCAAGGGTCGTTGTACATATTTAAATAGTTTGTTATATATATATATTGAATAATAGAATATAAAATATGTGAAATTGTGAAAACTTTTTTTGCAATTGATAAAGGAAATAAGTTATTTTAAAACATGATACTTATAAAGTTGTCATGTTTTAATTACATGATTTTTTTAATTATACATGATAAACTATTAACATGTATGTTGTATAAGAGAACAAGTATTTGTTTTATTATTATATTCTTGAGGTAAGAAGATTACACTTTTCCTGTGATATTATCTAAACTAGCATATACTTTGAAGGTAATGAGCTCAGCGGAGAATGTTGCATATAGTTTGAATGGGTTCATCAAGTTTTTAGAACCCTAATATTTTTATTTATTCTAAATAAAATTTTTTAAAATAGTGATAAATAATTCAAGATTTTTGTGTGTCCGAAGGATAGAAGGGAGAAAGATCGGTCGGGATTATTTTACGTATAAAGTAATTAAATTAATCTAATTACTATTAGATTTGACAAAGTAGTGAATCACTCGGGAGTCGTTTCCATAACAGCCAAGTGACCGAAAACATTAGCTTACATTTCCCTAAGTATGTTGATATGTATACCTGGTACTGTTTGTATCTTAATGTGATATTTTTCTCTAAGACTGATCTCGCTCTGCGAAAATATAGAATTATTTTGTAATCGTGATTGAACGATAAATAAGCATAAATATATATTCTTTAATATTGCTGCAGGAAATAATTTCAGGCTTTGTTAGAATATAAAAATAAGGCCTGAACTTTAATGAGTGGGCGGAATATCTAAAATGAATTCCATCGATGTTCCATTTTCTCCATTAGCTGACTGATATAAAATTTTGGAAATGAGGGGTGGTAGCTTAAGTTAATAGTTCTCTTTTTGTATTTATAATACAAATTTTGAGGGGATACAAATTTAAGATAAGAGTAGAAAAATTAATGAAGGAGAGGATAAGGGATTCATTCGCTCATTGTTGCTCTGAAAATCACCCACTTTTCTCGCTGGGTAATGGTATGCATCAGATTCAATAAATTATTATAGGTAAAAAGAGAGTCAAAGTGTAATTAATTAATTCTAATAACAAAATTACCTCTTAAAGAAGTATAAAAATATTTCAAATATATTTTATACATTGTTGATTTATTATTTGTATAAAATANAATAACAAGTCATAGAGTAATAATAATCTTTGTAAACTTTTTTTTGGGTCTTATTACATCTATACCTTTTTTTTTTTTTAAATAAATTTATGATAATCTTTATTTAGTCTGAACATGATTTGTAGTAAAAATATAATTAAAAGTGAGGTGCATAAACATACATTCTAATACTAATCAAATTTAATCTAAAGATCCACTTTTGTGCAGTCAAGGAACTTACTTGAATGAAATTTTTACTTTTCTTTAAGGAAATTATTATTTCCTTCCACATCAATGAATAAATTATTAATACTAAAAACCTTAAACAAATAAAATAAATCTATAACCCAGAGTTCGTATACAATTTAATTTCACTATTTCAACATAAATATAATAAATAACATGAACACAATTATAATTTTTAATAAATGTCCACAACAGCTTTTACTCAATAAATGCTATTTATAATGATAAAGTGACAGTGAATAAATAAAAGTGCAAGAAATAAAATCCCAGGTAGGTGAAGGATTTATTTGGAACTAGGGAGGGGTATCACAGTTCATTTATACTGCGCGATGAACTTCTCATGGAAGGTCCTAAAAATGTTGAGCATTCCTCGTAGTTTCTCTGGCTGGGGTAGAATAGTTGTCCTAAAACATAAGAAGGAACTGACTAATGACTGCTGCATATGTGAGATAGTTTTAAATAAATTGGTATATACAATTAGTTGTAATCTAATGTTATCATTACACAAGTTTCACTTCTCCTTTACTCCAAAAACATCCTTTAAAAATTAGATTAACAAATTAATTTTTTTTTTTTTAAATGGTGTGACAACCTTTGGTCATTAACGCCAGGGAAAAATTTTTAGAAACAGGAAGATATTTTCAAGAAGAAGAATTTCTTAGCAATAGGTCATGGTGAGGTATGATGAATTGTTAATGCGAATAGTGTTTATGTGGATGAACTTAGTAATTTCTTTGTACTAGGAAACTATAAGATTTATAAGGAAAAAAAAATCGAGAGAGAATGGAAAAGAAGCATACTGAAAATGCATCTAGATAAGATTTAATAGCCTGCCCTCTTTCAGGAAGTTCATTACAGACTCAATGACATTATCGTCATCCAATAGTATTTCATCTTAAGTCCCATTTAAGTTATATTTTTTCTTTGTTTCTTAATATTTTAGGCACTCTGTAAATATATATTTGATGGTAAGAAGTCTCTTACTTGTCCACAGACCTCACAAATGGGTGGGTTATCCTTTGCCGTTATATAGCTATGAGTAAGTCTTGTGTGTCCCATTCTTAGTCTGGCTAATACCACTTCTCTCTTACGGTCAGTTGACATGGAACTGAACCATAACCTTGAAGTAGATTTTATGTCCCGTAACTTGTTGTCTCTGGTTGACCACCATATATTTTCCCACTTATTAAGTACTAATTTTTTAACTAGCGCCCTTACATCATTCAAGGTGACTTTTGAGTACATCTCACCATCTTATATCTCTTTCTTTACTAGTATGTCCGCATTTTCATTGCCTGAAATTCCCCGGTGAATAGGTATCCATTTAAGTGTCACTTTGTTACCCACCTTTCTTGTTGAGGTGATCTATTGCAATTAAAGTGTCTATTGAAATATTTTGTTTGGTGAAGGGCCTTTGTAAAGCTAAAAGAGCAGATAAAGAGTCAGTAAATACAGACAGCGGTGAACACGCTTGACATCTGCGGCAAAGAGAACATAAAGGGTCTGCCATCTATTAAGAAAGCTGATCTAATGCCTTTAGAGTTTTTTGAGACGTCCGTATAAATTCTTATGCAAGATTTTTTATCTGGGACAAGCTTTTTAAAGTTATTCTGAAATATGATACAGATGGTATCCTTTTTTATGTACTTGGTGAGAGTTAGGTTAATATGTACAGGCTTTAGAGACCAAGATGGTTTTGGAGATACTGACTGAAGAATAATCTGTGGAATTTGTATGGCATATTTTCTAATGAGGTCATGAGCTCTCCTTGAAAAAGATGATGAACCAATGCGAAGTGGGCGAATTTCTGATACTGTTAGACTTGGCTTTAAGGGATGGGTGGGTGAGGCTAAGATAGAGTAATAATATCTGAGAAGGATTTGGTCCCTGCGATACTCGAGTGGCGGTTCTCTAGATTCTGCCAGAAGGCTAAGTGCTGGACTACTTCTAAAACCACCCAGTGCTTAGCGTATACTGCCGTGGTGAATGCTTTCTAGCATTTTTCTAGAAAGTGTTCTAGGTGAAGCTGAGCCGTAAGTCACTTGTACTTCAATCTGAATCTTACATAAAAATGCTGAAAATTATTCCACAATAGTACATTTTAAATTATAGTTAAAAATTAACATAAATTAGTATAATCTGAATTGCATATTAACCATCTATGGACTATTTCTAAATGTTGAAAATTAATAAAATTATTGTAATGATGTGAATTTAAAAATCTTCTTTTTGAGGTTTGTACCTTATGGTGGAGATACAACATAAGAACATAAAATGTAGTTTTCAAATTGCTAGACAAGAGGAGAATAGCCAGAGACTGGTAGGGTAGCCGCATCAAACTTATAGTTATTTAAAATCTTTAACCTTTTATTTAATCCCTCAGTGAGTTCTTATTACTCTTATGTTTAATAACTACATTGAAAATTTCATGAAAATCAGTTTCATTCTTTTCAGACAATCGATTCTGTGTTAGAAACAAAATGATACATGTTCTTAATATAAAATTATATAATATGATCAGCTGGAGGTGTAGTAAGTAATAATGAAACTATGCTGAAGGAGTTAAGCTGTAATTTGACACAAATGACCTACTGAGTTTAGTTCTAATTCAGTAAAGCCTAATCCCTAACCATCCAACACAATATATGTGAATGGGTGCATGTGTGTGTGCCTCTAAAATTATTTTTCATATTTAAGACCATTATAATGGTTATATTATTATAATATAATAACCAGTTATTGTATATATAAAAAAAATCAATGAGAAGGGTACTTTAGAAAAAAACTTAAACAGAAAATTTCAATTTGTTTTTTTAATTTATCAGTCAAGTTTTACATAAGAAATTTTAAAAATAATTACTTGTTATGATGTTTATTTTAAAAGAATCAAAACAGGGAAAGTAAAACTTCAGAGATGGGATTAAAAAAAAAACTTTTTGTTTCAGCTAATAATTAGCCAAGGTATATATTTCATACTTTTTTAGAGACTTTGTTAAATACACTCCACAATTTTTTGTTATTTTCAAAAATGTATTTCCTTCCTCAGGACTATTATAAATTTTAAAATGTCAACACAATTTCAACTTGAATACACTGCCTGTCTCTGAATTTGTATTATAAAATTTATAGTNTATTTTAAATAATTATATATACTTACAACATTTAGTTCTGAACATAATTATTTATAACCTGTTTTTAAAATTAAGAGTGATTTTTCATATTTTTATTTATTTGTTTATCTTTAACAATATAATTTTATTGTTTATCTTTGAATGCCCTGAGGAAAGAATTACATATTTCTGACAAAAATTAAACTAAGTTTTATATTTCACTATGACCGACTGTCACAAAAGAGAGTATATTGTTATGTAACACAGTCATAAACAAGGCCCTTAGTCTTTCTTTTCTTATTTTGCTTAGCTTTCAATCAATTAGGGCTTCTTCTGACCAAATTTATTTATTTGGAAATAACTTCTGCTTAATCATGACTTATTGTTAAGTTCGGTCTGTAGATTTTAATTTTATGAAATATTCTTGATAAGCTTATAGTCAAGTATGTAACTGAATAAATTGTAAATTAATAATAAATAATATGAATTTTACTGAGGCACAAATAACTCTTAAAATAGGGAGAGTGCACATACATTTCTAAAAATTTTTTTTTATTTTTAACACTACTTAAAATACAATTTAATTTAATTTTGAGAGTTTTCCTCTAATAAAAAAGTATTATTAAAAAAAAGGAAACAATACACATAAACATAAACACACTTTATGGGTCACTTAAAAGTTAAATTGTAAGTATTTACACATTACAATAATAACAATTTAACACAAAAAAATTGAAAAGTATGAGTTACCTGAAATGGTAAGTGCCCTCAACTTGTCCGAAGCCAGAACCAGGCACTATACAGACACCAGTCTCCTCAAGTAGTTGAAAAGCATAAAACGCACTTGGATCCTGGTTCAGAGACTTTGCTTTTTCTATTGCCTTTTGGGGGAGGTGAATCTGGAAAATAAATGTAAAATACTTTTTTTTACTTACTCAATACATTACTCTTTTACCATCTGGTATGAAGGAATAAATATGACGCAACTTGTATAATTTTAACTATCTTGAAAAATCTTTTACTTTTCTAAAGACCACAATATGAAATTAGGCCTTCTTAGACAAATGGGATATGACTAAAGTCATAACTTAATAATTAACAAGTCTCAGAGGGGGAAAAAATACAAAATTATTAAACATTTTGACAAGAATGTCATATTTCACCCCAAAATAAAGCAGCTTATTAAGTGCTTAATACAATAAAATAAAATAGGAATTCTGCAAGGTAAATCTTTTCCTCTAGGTCTTTTTATTTTATATATAAGTTATATGATACATTGAAGGGTTATAATAGATGAAGAATGAATAGGAATGTTCAAAAGGAGAGTTTTTTGACCTAGATATTATTCTGAAATGATTTTAGTTGAGGCTCGGTCAAGGTAGATCCAAAAAACACAAATTTAAAAAATGTATTTTTTAAATTTGTGTTTTTTGGATCTACCTTGACCGAACCCCAACTAAAATCATCTTAGAATAATATCTACGGTCAACAAACTTTTGTCCCTA
>KZ807344.1:311192-331679 GCA_000696205.2 Oncopeltus fasciatus | reverse complement strand
ACTATTCCGCAATAGGAATATAATCTAAAAATAAAATTAATTTTCCCTAAAATAAAATAATGTTTTTTAAAATTGTTTTCAACCATTTACCCGTAAAAAAAATATTAATACTATACATGTAAATAAATATTTTCTTTTGTTATTCAGTTGTGGAAGATTTCATTCATTCCGCTTAATATCAATTTAATGAAAATTGATAAGTTAAAAAGCTCAATCCCAACAAAAACATTATATGATCCTGTTCCTATATGATCAATATTAGAATGCGGAAAATAGTTATTTTTAAAACTAAAACTTGTTACTCATACAAAAAGGGTTTGTTCGTCTCCCCTGAAGGAAGAATAGAAACCTCCCAGAGTTTGCTTTATCTGAGAGGAAAACAGTTGCCATAACATCTGAATCATCTAATGACTGCATTTACTCAGCAAACCTGACGTCACAGAACTCGTTTTATAAAAGTATTTCCTCATCCTTGTTGAATATTAGTCGCCTTTCAAGTGTGGCGAGGAAGTACGTATACATAAACTGAGGCAATGCAACCAGTATGCAAATTTACTTTCGAAAATCTGGATTGTTTTGGTCGATTTGCTTGTTTTAATGGAAACGACTTCTATATTTTTTCTGGGTATCTACAACCACAAGCCAACAATGGCGTTTGAACGGTCTTGGCTTATCTATGTGTACCGGAATCCTCTGCTCTTGAGGCACTGTTCAAGTGGACGAAAGAGACTTAATGGTCTGTTCCCTAGCATAACTTACATTTCTGCATTTGGTGTTTTGATTTCACGATTAAGTCCCGAGCGGTCATAGGAGAAATCTCGCAAAAAGTGTTTCTCAGTAAGAAAATGTAATACCTTAAACCTAAATGTTTTGGGACCTGGAAGACAGGTCGTCTTTATGCACTGAAGTTTTCTACGACAATTCTTCAAGTTTTTTCGAAAAATATTTTCAGGCTTCATTTGACAGGAACGAGTTAAAAATTCAATTGGTGAGTTTCATTATTGTAAATTTCTTTTTGGATGGATGCCACTTCGATTTAGTGTTATATTTTACATCAGAGAATTAATCTTGTTTGCCATTTCTTCGTCACTGACGTCATGTCCAATTTGTCTTTAAGTAAAATTGTCTAAATCTAATTTTTTCTTTGCATTTTAAACACTTATTTTCCCAAGCAAGACACATGGTTTCCTATTCAAGTCACGAAATTAAACAGTAAACCCCTTACTAGTTTGTTTCGTGACTGGTAAATGGTTACTGGCAAAATTCTGGAGGTATATAGAAACGTCGAGTATCTGTTGTATCGGTTTAAACGGTCAGTTCAGAAGTTTGAGTTCTGTTTTAAGTCCACACTTGAAAAAGTGTTGGAGTGTAATAGTTATTTTTGCTGAGTCGTTTCCGATCCTTGTAGTCTACTGATCAGACATTCCTTTAAGGAATCACAGAAAACACAATTTACGGCCACTGATTTACAATAACTGTGCCAAGGATCCCATAGAAAAAATCATTTACTTGGTAGAAGGTCGCTCTCTTAGTTTCTACAGTGATCTACTATAAAAGTCATGGTGGAATGGTCAAATGTAAAAGTACTATACTCACTTCTAAAAGGCAAAATTGATCGCTTGTGTTCTCTCCTCCATGAACTTGTGCTGAAAGAACTCTACCCGGAGTCTCTACTTGTACTAGTTTACTCTTTATTTGGATCAAATCTATCAAACCAGAGAGTAGTCACTTGTTGGAGCTCTCTGCCAATTTTAAACCTTATATCTTAATTAAAATTTTTTTCCACAACTCTAATACAGTGATTATATTATGATTTTTAATACTTCTCGGCGAGTTGCAGCCCTTAATAATCACCCATCAATGAGAATTTAGTTTCGATATGCTTGTGCGTGTGTGTGTGTGTGAGTATGCGTGTGCGTGTGCGTGTGCATGTGCATGCGCGCGCGCGCGTGTGTGTGAATATATATATATATATTCATTTGGCTTNTATATATATACATATTTATAAATTAATTCACAGGGAGGAAAGGCCCAACGACCCCATTCCCTATTAATCTAGGCAATAAGAACCAAGAGTTAATGAGGCCAACTTTGTTTTAGTCATCAGGGTGGATTGTAAGGATTGGAGTCCGAAGATATGGATTGGGTATATGAATTAGGTTGTATTGTAGTTTACTGAGAAAGACTGAAGCAGATGGAGATGGACTTGGGTGAAAGGGATATTATAATCTTGATGGTGAGTAGAATTGGAGACATAATAAGGAGTATTCACAATTATTCTTAGGACTGAAATGATTGTATTCGTTGGATATTGGAAGGCTTATCGCCACCTCAGAGTTTTGCACCATATGTCCAGTTTAGTGGTTGTAATATTTTATAGAGTCACTTTGTTTTCTATTGTGACCTGTGATCACTTATTTATGAGTCTGTATAAAAGTCTGTGGCGTATGTTGAGATCTTGTCGCTTAATTTTAATATTTTTGCTCCAGTTAAGTCGTAAGTCAAGGTGGAACCCAAGGTATCAGACTGAATGGGAAGAGTTAAAGGAGTATTAATGATTATAGCTGATTATAAGTGACAGTAGATATAAATAAAAGCATGAGAAAAAAAAACCCAGGGACTGAAGAATTTATTTGGAATTAGGGAGAGGTATCACAGTTATTTATACTGAGTGATGAACTTCTCATGAAAAGTCCTAAAAGTATTGAGCATTCCTTGAAGTTTCTCTGGTTGGAGTAGAATAGTTGTCCTGAAAAATAAGAAGGAACTGACTAATAACTGCTGCATTTGTGAGAAATAGTTTCAAATAAATTGGTTTGTATAATTGGTTATAATCTAATGTTTTTATTAAACAGGTTTCACTTCTAACTTGATCTAAATCATACATAAAAAAGCTGAAAACTATTCCGCAATAGTTAATTTTTTTGAACAGTTAAAAAATAATATAAATGTGCTTATTTTTCATTGCATATTAACCATAAAAATGTAGAAAATTAATAAAATTATTGGAATTAAGTGAATTTAGAAATTGTCTCTTTGAGGTATAAATGGTGGAGATATGACAAAAGAACATAAAATTAAATTCAAATTGTTTGACAAAAGGAGAAGAGCCTGAAACTGATTGGATAGCTGTCTGAAACTAATAGTTATTTTGAATGTTTTACCTTTAATTTAATCCCTCAGTGAGAATCCAAATATCAGAGTTCTCATTACTCTTATATTTAATTAGGTACTTCACAGAGTCGAGGGCTAACAATATTGAAAATTTCATGAAAATCAGTTTCATTTATTTCAGACAATTGATTCTCTGTTTGAAATATAAAATGATAAATGTTCATAACGTAAAATTACATACTATGATCAGCACGAGGTACAGTAAGTAATAATAAAAAGATTCTGAGGGATTCAAGCTGTAATTTGACCCAAATGACTTTTATTTTCTTCTTTTGCTCAGCTTTAATTCATTTAGGGAAACTAAATTTCACTTATTTTGTAATTAATTCAGTTAATCATGAATTATCATAGATATTGTGAAGTTCATTGATAGGCACTGAAGATTTAAATTTTATTTTACATTCTTGATAAAGTCATAGCAAAGTTTGCAACTGAATAAACTTTGAATTAACAATAAACAAAATAAATGATTTTGTGATTTGTTTAAATTAGAAATGATTAAATGATTTGTTTTCTATATTATCATTCCACAGTTTGAAATGAAATTAAATTTTACTGGGATAAAAATAGCCCTTAAAATAGGTAGAGTGTACAACAAGTTCGTAAAAAAGAGATTTGTACTTTTAAAATTTCTTATAATACAGTTTAATTTTGAGGGTTTTTATAATAAAAAAGCATCATTAAAAAAAGAAGGAAACAATAGAATACATAAACACACTTTATGGATCAATTAAAAGTTAATCTGTTAGTATATATACATTACAATTTACAAGTTATCAAATAAAAATTATAAACTATGAGTTACCTAAAATGATAAGTGCCCTGAACTTGTCCAAAACCAGAACCAGGCCCTATATAGATACCAGTTTCCTCAAGTAGTTGGAAAGCGTAAAACTCACTTGGATCCTGGTTCAGAGACTTGGCTTTTTCTACTGCCTTTTGAGGGAGGTGAATCTGGAAAAAAATATAAATGACTTTCTTAACTTAGTCAATACATTACTCTTCTAGCGTCCAGCATTAAGGAAAAATTAAAAAATAACTTTCATAATTCTAACCATATTGAAAAACTTTTTACTTACCTAAGCACCACTGCACGAAACTAGGCCTTCTTAGAAAATAATGAGAGGTTATTAAGGTAATGCTGGCAAAGTGTTTCTCGTAATAAATATAGCTTTACCCATGTATTTTAAAGATTTTAAATTATTGAATTTCAGATAAACCCATTCCAAAAAAAAAGGTTCATTTGATTGAGCAGACCACGTTATTTTATGGCTAAAACTTAAGAGTCTCAGGGGGAAAAAAAAATTCAAATTATTAGACATTTTGAGAAGAAGCTTTATTTTACCCCAAAATAAAGCAGCTTATTATCTGCTCTCATAATTCTGCAAGGTAAATCTCTTTCTCCTTATCTTTTTATTTTAAATATAAGTGATATGATACCTTAAAGGGTTATAAATTGATGAAGAATGAATAGGAATATTCTTTGCTGACAATTTCATGATATTTGGTGACTCAAAATCAGAAAAAAAAATTTATAAAGATAATAATTTTAATAAACACCAAGAAAACAAAAGTAGTAGTATTTGTGTGAGAGTTCTAAGCCCGAAAATAAAAGGCTGGGTTTCGTGAAAAACAATCTTACTTTGAAGCACCATTAATTAAACAGGCAAATTCAAGCAAACTTTGATCCAATTCATGATCAAGGAAATAAAGCCATAGAAAACGTTTAAGAGGTATTAAAAAGGACGAACTGTGTAAACTAAATAATTCTTCAGCTTGGTGATTAATAAATATTTGCATTAGGACATTCAAAATCTGCCTTCCTATTAGCGTGATTCTTCCTTATAATGAACTCAACCGGTATTATTTTTTGTATAATGACTACCAATTTTGATAAGAAAAAAATATTATTGCAACACTTGGCCCATTAAATAGAAATTTAGTAGGTTCAAGTAAATCCACATTTTTATTTGTTTAATTTTGCTGTGTAGCTCTTAAGACATTTATGATGATAATAAAATCTGTTTGAGTTTTATTAATCTAAACTAAATATTAAACCTGATGCACTGAAAAAAACTTTTTTTTTACTAGCTTTTTTTAACTTGATATTTCAGTTTATTTCCCACTTCTATTTGTCTCATTTTGTGTAATAAAAACTAAGTCTTTAATTTTGTATTTAAACTCAACTTACCAAATTATCCTATTTGATAAGTGAAAACTGAAAGAGTCATGCAAATTAATTTTACCTAATGCAGCAAAATAAATTTTTCTGATAGTTTTTGAAATTTTAAATAATCCCCATTATTGGGTTATTATTCCTGTTGGTCCAATTTTTTTGAACAACAAACTCAGCCTTTCTTTACATTTAGAAGTGATATCACAAAGAAAAAAAAATTAATTTAGGATTCTAGATAAGTGAATTAAAATTAAGGGTTCAGGTTAACCCCCACTTCCAGTTGTTCAATTCTACTGTGTGACTGAAAAAATATTTTTTTGCCAATGATCAAATTGTCTTAGGTTTTAAGTTTCACCTCTCTATATAATATAAGGCCTAAGTATATAGTCTTTCATTATGCATTTAAAAGCCACATTTTATAAAGAAAAATTAAAAGCATTGGCCTGTAGGGCATTGATGCACTTCAGTATTATAATTGCAACATAAACCTATGCATTTCAGTGACTGTTATTTTTGGTAATATAATAATATAATACCCCTTTATGTCCGTTCAAAAACATTTTAAATGAAACAAATGCAGACATATTACTCATGGAGAATAAAAATGTTTCATTATTTATATAGAAAAAATTATACCCTGGGGAAGGCGTACATGGCTCCCTGAACAGCTATGCAAGACATTCCCTTAACAGAATTGAAGGTTTCTGTAACCATTTTTGCTCTTTCTGCTAAGGACTCAAGGACAGCTGACTTTTCTTTCTTGTAAAGCGAGTATGAGGGATCTCCTTCCTTCAATGGATTAACTACACAGTCCAGAGTTGCCTAAAGCACAAACTAAATAAAAGTACAAATAAAAATAAATCATAAATATATTTATGGGTTTGTAATAAAAAGTACTAATAAAAATAAACCAAAAATATTTAATGTGAGGGAATAGAATAAAAAATCTATGAGTCCCATGCAGGACTCGAACCTGGATCTCCTGCTTTCTGGGCACGAATGCTAATCTTTACTCCACAGGGACAAAAGTTAAAAGTCCCGGTGGTGTAAAGGTTAGTATTCGTACTCAGAAAGCAGGAGATCCAGGTTCGAGTCCTGCATGGGACTCATAGATTTTTTATTCTATTCCCTCATATGAATTGTTTAAAATTTATGTAGGATAATAAACCACAACTAAATTATTATTTATAAACCCAATATATATTTTTCAACTAATTGTTCCTTGATATAATATTTATAATTTTATTAGAGTAGATTAACTAAGAATAAAATAAAAGAATTGACATAAGATATTCAAATTCCTTCCTAAAATTCCTGTACTTCCCAACACAAAGCATCTCTTTACTGAATTAATAATTGTTAGACATAAAAAAAAAAAAAAGAAAAGCTTGGTCTGGATGTCAATATGGCTCTAATCCTAGGTTGTTAGAAAAATTTGTTTGGCTGTTGGAGCAATTTAAAATTATTTGCCTTAATTTAACCCCCTTAGGGTAATGAATTGTGCTCATGCAGAATTTGGCACATTGTTTCGAATTAGAACCTCAATCCAAAATTTAGTATAGATCGGTAATCATTTACAGTAAAAAATAAGAAAAATTTGTGTACAGCATACAGACATTTAATATTTCATTTTAGGATTTCATGTACTTCGTATCAATCAAATAATATTTTGAGGAGTGTATTATTAAAGTGTTTTTTCACGTCAATTACTATAGTTTGTTTTCTAGGGAAATTAAGTAAAAAAAAATCAGTTACCCCATAGACCATTAGGGCCCAGCATGAAAACATATAGATGTGCATGACGAACTAAAGATGAATCTAGAGGTGTACTGTCCACACTGTTTTAGGGGCTTAATATTTTTCTGTTCAATAAGAAAGGTACTCAATCAGGGATGGGTGTTCCCAGAAGCTTACTTGGGATTTGCTAGCTCATTACAAACAGAAACACAGAAAGAAAAACTAACTATATAATGTTAGTGTTGAAAATGGGCCATTTGACTACAGTACCATATCCTTTATAGAAACACAAGGCTATCTGCGCTCCCCAAAAAGTTTAAAGAAATAATGCCAATAAATTTGTATGTGCCTAATCAAACTAAATAATTACTTATANTGTGTGTGTGTGTATTTACTTGTCCAATAATGTTAGGGCAGGGCATAGCAAAGATAGATTTATGCAGCATCTTCCTCATATCATCATCTAGATTGATGACTTCAAAGTAGCCTCCTCGGAGTCCACACTCACCCATGTAACCTAGGAAAAAAAAATGATTGAGGATTAAAGAAAGTTTTATAACATGGACTGTAGAATGATAATTGCCCAGTTTATGCAAATAAGGCCCAATTTCTATAGAAAGCATGAGTATACTAAAAAAAAAAAAAAAAAAAAAAAATTGAACCACAAGATTATAGTCTGGGCATCTAGTAAGACAAAAGAATACAATCTCTCTCTCTCCCTCACACTCTCACGAGAATACAGTAATCATTTACAATGTTATAAGATAGAATTGCCTAAATGTAATATGATTTCAAAAGTATGAGTGATGTAAGCTATGTAGGAGAATTCCACATGCAGAAAACAAACTAATAAAAAAATTATTAAAAAACTATTAAAAAATTAAAACATTAATTGACCAACACCTACATATCAGGAAGATGAGAGAGACGTCCTGTCCCTAAGTTCACATTTTCATGACTTAGCGGAAAAAATATTTTGAGAAGGACACCGTGGGTGGTGGAAGGTCAGTCGTGAAAATGTAAACTTAGGGACAGGACGTCTCTCTCGTCTTCATGATTGTATTTCAACAGCTCTGAAGATGGCTTACAATGTAAGCCAAAATGTCGGCAGATAATTTAAAAAAAATACACTTTTTTTAAAAATTGGTATTTTTTTGGATCTACCTTGACCGAACCACAACAAAAAAAAACATCTAATATTAAAATGCTTTATATATTAATTTTATCTATTTGTTAAAATTATCTATTTGTTGTACTGTAACTTTAATTTTAAAACAGGTTCGGATAAATGAATTATTATATTAAAATACAAGTGTGGGGCACCAGGGTAGCTCAGGGGAACCGTTTGGGCCTCAATACCCTGATGCTGCAAGTTTAAATTCCATCAAGGGCAATCTTTTATTTATAAATAAAAGCTAGTCTCATGTCATGAGTGCTTAGAATGGGGTGGCAACTTATAGATAGCCCCTCCCTCCATGACCCTAAGTGGTTGAAAGGGAGGCTTGCACTTTAAAAAAGAAAAAAAAATCTTATTATAGAATCTTATTTTTTTTGGTCCTATCGAATAATTAATTTTTAATTTATGAAAGGATAGAAATTATCAATTCTTACCAATGGAATGCCCTCTGCATCCATCGAGAATCTGTCTTGCATGTTCCTTTACATCCTCAGGGAAATTG
The DNA here is from genome assembly GCA_000696205.2 of Oncopeltus fasciatus. Classification (NCBI taxonomy): domain Eukaryota; kingdom Metazoa; phylum Arthropoda; class Insecta; order Hemiptera; family Lygaeidae; genus Oncopeltus; species Oncopeltus fasciatus. The sequence continues at coordinate 322,913 of KZ807344.1, read as the reverse complement.
GGGTTCTTAAGAAGAGCAGGATAAGCAACCATTGCAAGAACCTGCCGGATGAATGTTATGGGGATTTGGCCTACTGCGTGACAATCACCAATGTAAGCTTGTATCACTTCCTTGAATGGCTTCTTCTTACCCTAGAACAAGAGCACAAAAATTAGAAAATCTTTTGTCAAAATATAAACAGGGGAGAAAAAAAACATCCAAATTTATATTTCTTCTTCATTGCTTGAGACTTGAAATTCCAATATACTTTTTAAAGACCATCATGTTTGAAAGCCCACAATACATCTAGAGCCTCAATATATTTTAGCAAAATATTTNAATTTAAATTCTTGTTAATTCAATAATTAATCTAACTATATTTAGATTCTTTAAATGAATCAATTATAATTTATTTGAAATGTGTTTAATTAATTAATGAGTCATACAGATGATATTTCTTTTTTATTTATTAAAAAAACCGCAGAAGGAGATAGTTTGCTATCTTCTAGCACTTGAGTCTCAGTTTTCGTACAATGAATTGAATTGAATGTATTAGTAAATTTTAAATTTAATAAATATGTGTCCTTTTCAAAAAAGTTTTATTGTAAAGTTAACAGTTAATTTTGATAATTAACTCCATTTTATACAAGAATATTTTTTCTACAATTTGGTGAGAACATCATTTTCAAAATATGTTATTATTATTTATGTGTCAAATAAAAATTCAATATATTTTCTTCATTCTAAAGCTTTCCGCAGCCACATGTCAACAAACTATAATATTGATTAAATTAAAATACAATTTTTTAATTTATAATTTTTTCTTATTTCAAGTAATTTAAAAAGAAATGTACTATAATATACATACATACATACATATATATATATATATTTATTTATTTATTTATAAGAGAAAAACATATAATTGATGTACATTAAAAGTCCACCAAAGAGAATTTATGGAATGCTTTGAATCAATCCTAATTTGGTATCATTCCTCATTATCATATCATATCATGAGATAAGATAAGGTGGCCAGAATACGTAGTATGCTGAGCATACACATTCCCTAGTGTATCGAGTGTCACAAATAAATACATCCATAATGTGTTTTTCCCTCTTGACTTCTTTGGTCTATAACATGACTGATTAAATAAATACATTTTTTTTTATATGACAAAAATTTGTAAATACAACAAAAAGACTAAGGTTAAGTTTTTAAATTAAAGTTGTAAGAAACATCCAGTTGATTGCCCTGACATGCTTTAAGCTATGCTGCTACTAGCCTTTTCGAATCTACAGGTAAGCAAGTATTCTGTCCTTACAGAAAGTGAGGTGTCAAATGAGTTACGGATCAGTGAAACCGGTAAGGCTTGCTTAGAGCTTTTCTAAGGCCCAGGATGTTGACAAGCCTTTATTGTCTTTCACTAATAATGAAAAAATATCCCTTGATTCCATATACCTGAATTAGGACCTAATTCTCTAACCCAGCTCTTCAGTGATATCAAAATACAGTCTAGTTTTAGAATTCTTAAAGTTGTCCTTTGATAGCCAGAGTATAAATTGGTCTTTTGGGATTCTCTAATTTGGAATCCTACGGCTAAAATTTTAAATTAGAATTCACTCCATTAGAATATATATATATGTTGTGTGTATGTGTGTGTGTGTGTGTATTTACTTGTCCAATAATGTTAGGGCAGGGCATAGCAAAGATAGATTTATGCAGCATCTTCCTCATATCATCATCTAGATTGATGACTTCAAAGTAGCCTCCTCGGAGTCCACACTCACCCATGTAACCTAGGAAAAAAAAATGATTGAGGATTAAAGAAAGTTTTATAACATGGACTGTAGAATGATAATTGCCCAGTTTATGCAAATAAGGCCCAATTTCTATAGAAAGCATGAGTATACTAAAAAAAAAAAAAAAAAAAAATTGAACCACAAGATTATAGTCTGGGCATCTAGTAAGACAAAAGAATACAATCTCTCTCTCTCCCTCTCTCTCTCTCTCAAAAAAAATATTGGAATATTATCGAATGAACAACATGGAAAGAACTGAAAGAGACAGATTACATTAAAATGATAAAACTTAAATTAGAGATATTTAAAGTGACTCATTTTAATGTAACTTCAATTTAGAGAACTTATAAGTCAGTACTTTTACAATAGCATTTAAAGGCAGGATTTCATCTAATATCTTCAATCTAGTATATATACAAGTAACCTAAAATTTTATAGAATAGACCTTTGGCTAAGTTAAACCCAAACTTCTACAATATAAAAATAAATAACAAAAGGTGGATGACCTTTGGAACAAGACATGAATGAAGCAAGCTCCATTTCACTATAAGGTGGGCCCATTTCAATAAGGACTTTTTTGAAAGAATGGAACTGGCGTCCGGGAGCATAAATGTTATCCTGGTACACCTGAAACATTAAATTAATAATTAATAATTCAGTAAAAACTAAATCATCATTATTATTGTCTGAAAAGCCACAGACATGTAAACTTCATATATTAAATAAACAACATTTTCATGAAATCTCATTTAGGAAAATATATTATAATCTTATAAAAATTAAAATGAAGCCAGAATGAAACATTGAAAATAAAAATCAGAATTTCACAGTACACTTTAATTATTAAAAATTTTTTAAATTGTAACCAGTAGATTTCGGGACTTCCCTTTTATGAGTCTATTAAATGTTAAACGTTAAATTAGATATTATATAGTTTGGCTTTTATGGCAGCAAGCAGTGGAAATTTTTTAGTTAATGGACTATATAAATGTCACTTAAAAAAAAAAAAAAAACATAATTACAGAAAGTAGACACAATCAATTTTAGAAGAAATTAATTAATTTTTGGTTATTTCCAAACTTAGGTAGTTTATAATTTCATATTATAAACTTCAATTAATTAGTATTTGAAGAGTCTCAAGTTGTGAAAAAAAGCTATATCATAGGATTTCCCATAATTCAATAAAGATAGACATAAATTAGATCAAATAATTAATTTCATTCTAAAAGACTAAAATGATAATAAAGTGAAAAGTTAAGTTCACTATCGCTGGCTCTTGGCCAGCCTGGAGGAGTTAAGTGGAGGAAAGTGATAAGCCCTCCTTGTTAAATTCTTACTTATATTCCTTATTCATCTTTCATAAAAATAATATGAAACATAAATGTTAAAAAATTTTAAATCTATTTATAATATTAATGTCTTTTTTTTTCTTTGAGTATGAAAAAGTTTGAAGCATATAATAGGTTAAAATCGAATTATCTAAAGTATATGCTCTATAAGAGTTTTATGTATAAAATACTTACTGAGAAAGATATTTACGTACCTGACTATAATGTTACTTACAGGAGTACTTCTCCCACACTTCCTTCCCAGTCAGTATAGAGCCAGGTTTAATGGTTTTTCTTTTAACCTTATTGGTCTCTCTGACTTACAAGACATAATCAGAGAGACCAATAAGGTTAAAAAAAAGAAAAAAAACCATTAAACCTGGCTCTATACTGACTGGGAAGGAAGTGTGGGAGAAGTACTCCTCTCTGACTTACAAGACATAATCTCAGGCGCTGACCATGGCCGTTGAGCGCCACTAAACCACAAACAACAAGATATAATTTTATTAATTGATGTTAGATTTAGATGGGAACCATATAAAATATATAAAAGCTCATAAACAGTGATATTATAGCATTTTAAAAACTGATTAAATTACATTTAACATGGTGACCATAACCAAGATATTAATAACTTATTGTAAATTATTTTGTACACTTGATCCTATTTCCAAAGGATAACATTTTACTCAAATTTTCCAAATTTAACAATCAAGTTTAACTACCTATTTCAAAATATTTATACATTATTAACATTTTGTTAAACAAAAATTCCTTTTGAAAACAAAAAGGCAAAAAATAATAATATGTCAGGATAAAGTTACACAAACCTCATCAGCTAGAATGAAGAGGTTTTCCTTATGGGCAAACTTTATAATTTCTTGAATGTTTTTTCTTTCTAAGACTTGTCCAGTTGGGTTGCCTGGATTAATCACCACAATGGCACGAGGTTGGCATCGGGACTTGGCTTGGGAGACAGCCAGCTCTAGCTCAGAAACATTCAGTGACCAATTGGTATCTTCATCCAGGTAGTAGCCTACCTAAAATAATATTAATTAAATTTCTGCTTTTTACTTAAATTTGGTTTTCCAATTTTCCAACATTTGTTTCCTTATACCCTAGCTAGAATGTCAATAATGAATATGATGCCATGAATTTTAGGCCTAATTCTAAAATACACTAGTCCGAATACTGGTTTAAGCTAAAAGGAAACCTTCCTTGTTCATATAAAAAAATAAAATTGTCAACTTTGATTAAGACTAAGTGTATTGACTTAATATAGAGATAGTGCAATTTATAAAAATTTAAAAGTTAATAAAAAAATTAAAGATGAAAAAGTATAAAATTAATTAGTACCTCCTCCATATCGAACTCAGCTAAATATATAGGGTAAAGAGGATACTGGGGAATAGGGATCATTACTCCGGGCTTCTTTTCATTACATTCACAGATCAGTAGCTTCAGTATTGCCTAGAAATGTCCATTCAAAAAGGTTAATGACAAGTATTGATTCAGCCTATAAAGAAATGATCAATCCAACCAAATACTTTTACTTAAAATCCTATTTCATGTTTATATAATATCAAACATGATAATTGGGAACAGACAACAACAATTATAATTGAAGCAATGCTACAAATCCCATTCAAAACTATAACTACACTAGAATGTTTAACACTTAAGCACTCATGTATCTTGAGTCATTATTCCCATGTGTACTGATGCCTTTATTAAAATTATAATTTATTTCAGTTTAAAACATGAGCAAACCTTGAAATTTGAGTCAAGAATTGTTAAGTATAAATTATGAGATACCTAACAATAATTTAAATCTGAATCCCTCATTAAGCAAGTTTTCACTGACAAGTAAATGAATTTGACTAGACATGGTCCTTTATATGATACCATCAGTGCAGTTATATAAAAGGTAAAAGTTGTTAAAATGACCTTGATTCCATTTGAAGCTCCATCTGAAAGGATAATGTTTTCAGAGGAAGAAGGAATACCACGATCTCTTCTTTGGATATACTCAGCCACATGTTGCCTGATTATTTCTATCCCAGAAGAATCAGTATAAGAACCTGTAGACAATTATATAAGAAATCAATAAACATTTAGAGCACAAACCTATGCTTGAAAATTTAACATTAATTGCATTCAACATTTTTCCCAAGTTACACTGAGTAAGATGTATGGAATGCTCCTATATTAGAGGAGCTAAAAATGTGGGAAAAAAAATGTAGACCATGTTTTTAGCTTCTCTAATGTATGTATATATATATGTATATATACATGTATATGTATATATGTATAATATTATTATAANTGAATATATATTCAGTTTTAATCTATTTTTTAAACTATCTTTCAATTAATCCTTAATTCTTTCAACATTGCTATTCAATTTACAGGTAATTCTTTCCTATTTTTTTTTTACAACTTCTCCTTATATTTCTTGAGACAATTATATTTACAAAACAGTGTAAAATTTAGCCAATTCTGTAATTCATTTTATGATTTTAATACTATCTACCCTAAATAACACAGTTTCTAATTATATTTAGATTTTTTTATCTTCAACTTCATTATTTGTTACTTGATAATTAATTTATTATTAGTATAGGTTCTAGATATGCAACTGGAAAACTTAGAAACAAAACACCCACAAAGTAATAAGCAAAAATTTTGAATTGAATTAAATAATTTTGTAAACTACAATCCATTTGATGTAATGAAATGCTAGCAAATTAAAAATAAAATACAAATGCATCTATCAAGAAAATACTTAGATTAGATTGGTCACTTATGATATAGTTAGTATGTGCATAAATATTCTTGCTAATTTGCACTGTAAATTAAAAATATTAACTGGTATAAAACAATAGATGTTTTTTAAGAGGATTAAAGGTAAGAACTTACTCTTGAACTTTCTCTTCCTTGCTGTAATGCTCATTTGTTGCCCTGCTGTCTCATAAGCATTATGAAACAGCAATACTCAGTAAAACCCTTTTGAAACCCCAGCTGTATTCCTATGACTTTCAAATCCCCATATATATCCCACTGATGCTATTGGTAGTTTAGGCTACTTAAAATAGTAGCTAAATTTTTATAAATTTCTTTCATTGTCCCTGAATGATCCCTAAACACAGCCTGTTAAATTTTTAATTTGCAGTCACCCATGCCAAATTTGATAATATAAATATTAATTTTAATTTAAGTTTTAATCTAATTATTATGGTTTAATCCTTTAGATGAGTTGTCAACTAAAATCTTTAAGGATCTAATAAATCAGAGGAGCCATTCCAAGGCAAGACCATTGCAATGTAAAACCTTCTATTGAATCACAAGTGCCACAGCTATAGTGCTTTCTAGCTAGCAACTGTAATACAAAGACTGGAGTTCTAGGCTTGGGGGGTTATACTTTTGCTGAAATAGTAATGCATTACAGATATTTGTAATTTATAAATTATGTGTAAAACATGATTTATCCAAATTCTATTGTAAATTTAGATTTCAGGAAGTAAATATTCTATTCTATTCCAAGAACCTGGTTCCCAATTAGGTTGGTGCTGAGCTGGGATTGACTTCAGGGTCATTGGATTACGAGTGACACTTTTGCTAACCATTACACAATGTGTGTGTGTGTGTAAGTGTATGTTTACGTGCAAAGAGATAAAGAGATGTTTTGTATGAAGAGATAAAATATGTCTTCTTATGAAACTTACTCACATTTCCACTATTGATCTTTTATAAGCAAAGAATAATAATAAAAAAAAAAGAATTTAATAATAATAAATATATTAATTTGTTTAATCAAAAGAAATTAATAAAATGGCTTATAAAAATATAAGAATTATTAATGTTCATTTATCCAAAATGAAATAAAGGAGTAGCAATATATTATCTGAGCACTTTTAGGGTCATATACCCTATTCATAAGGCTCTTGACAACATGGAAGGAGTATACATGAATATGGTGGCTCTTTGAGTATCCAAGTGCTTGGCTATTAGTTCTAATTACATACATATTGATTAAGATAAATATTAATTATTATAAGGTTGTTTTGTTGGATTTGACAAATAAGGGTCTCAGAAGATCAATTTTTGAGACTGGTTTATAGAGGAAACCACGTGTCCCCATACTGATGCTCACCACCTATTATTTCTTACAATTCTTGTCATTCTGAAATGAAAATAAGGAATCTTAAAAGTATCATTTGTGGTATGTTTAAGCTATTTTAAAAACTTTCAAATTAGAAAAAATGTTTACTTATATTTTCAGTAATTTCACTTAAATTTTGGTTGTATATTTTATAAGGTTTTAAGATTTAATTATGATGTACAGCAGTTATACTTAGTGAGTGTAATGGCATAGAGCTTCAGTAAAATAAATATCTGTGAATTCCATTAGAGATCAAGGAAGGGAAGAAAGGTCTGCTTAGTGTTATTTATTTCATAGCTAAATATATTGTGTTATGGGATAGCATTGTTGCATAGATATCATAAATGAAAAAATGAATAAACTTTTTTTCTATATCAACATGTTTTATAGTTCAAAATATTAACATACATTTTCATAAAACTTATACGAATATGTAAACAAAAATCAATTCTATATGTATGCAAGAATATTTATGGGTGTTAGTGTTCAGATTGTGTAATTTGGATCTTTTTTTTACGCTAACAAAAAAGAATAATTTGTTATTCCTTTAAACTGACAAATGCTTCTTAAGAGATTTAAGATAAATAGAAAAATAAAAATGACAAAATTAACAATTAATAAGAAAGGAATGTATATTTGTAGGATTCTTGATATTAATTTTATAAAATTTCAATAAGCCCATATTTGTCTGAATAAAAATTGCAGGATAGCAATCTGCTTAAAAAGTTAAAGTAATAAACTAAACTAATAAAATAAAGTGTAAACAATTCAATACAATTCAGTAATGATAGCACAGCAAATATTCTTATCTTCGATCAGGTCATATTATCATAAAAAATACTTTTATTGAATATTTTTCAAGCTTTTATTGAGAATTTTTGATCTACCAGTTTTTCAAAATATTTTTCATCCAAGGGAACCCAAAACTATTATTCCTTAAACTCCATTTAAATTTCATTATTTAATATAAAATATAATTCAATGTAGAACTGCATCTTGAGACAAATAATGAACAATAATGATCCTTACATTAAAGATGAAAAGAAAAAAAAATCTTATTATAGAATCTTATTTNTATCTAAATTTATCTTCTGCACTTCGACCAGTTACCAAAAAGAACTACCTCTTCTGATTCCACCTTTAAACCAGAACAATATGTTTCCTGATGGTTCTAATTTTTCATTGGGATCTGATCTACAATGCCCTGAGGACTCCAATTGTGACTCTCCATTTTAGTGAACCTTACCTAAACTATCAACAGTATCAGCGGGATAATGTAGGGACTTGAAAGTGATAGGAATACTACTGAGACTTCAAGGTTATAAAGTAATGCTGTTTTTTGTACAGTAAGCAACGAACAAGGAGAGAGGTTTCACCTAGATATCAAGACGATGAAAACAAGTTACCAGGGTTGCTGGAATCTATCTTATGTTGAGCTACTACTGCTGGTTTTTAAAAAGAGATGAATGTGAATGTTTACATTTATGTATAATAAATAATCTAATATAATTTGTTCTTATAATTTACAGGAATGTTTTTGCAAGTTTAATTTGTGTAATTCTTTTCAGATGTTAGAGATTTTCTCATGTGTAATTAAAATATTCTATTAATTAAAGTGATTTTATTTTGTTCAAAAATATATCATTCAATAATTATTAAGAAAGAAACTAATAGTTTTTTTTATTTAAATTTTTGTACATTTTTTTACCTTAGAAATGGCCTAATTAAGGTCAAAACCTGTCAATTACATTTTTTTGCTATATATATTGTCAAAATTAAATCACCATATACTTTGAAATTGTTAAAATTTAGTTGTCATAAAATACTTAATCTTCAATATTATTGGATGGCAAGGCAGCAGACTCAATTGAAAAGGAGGAGACTGTCTTACAGGGAAAAATAGAAGAGGTACTGGCTTCTCTTAAGCTAGGAAAGTATGCTGTTCGTGATGGCATGGCCCTGAAAATGCTGAAGTGAAATATATCTCAGTGAAATATATCATGCTAAGTCTCCAAGAGCAAAGATATGGTTCTCGATATCATTTTAAAGAAGAAGAGAATATCAGCAGCCTGTGAGACAACTATATTGTCCTCTTTTCTAAGAAAAGGTATAATAGAATGTCTGAACCAATTAGGAATTCTTTTGAGTATCCAAAGCAAGGTTTATTCAAAAACCTTGAGAAGAAGAGTAAGACTGACAGTTGAGAACTCTATTGGAGAGGAATCAGCAACCCTATTCATCCTTGCAGAAAAGGGTCTGGGTCGCCACCTCTAAGCCGGAACAACACATATTCAGCTAGGTAAAGGTCCAAGCTGTCTTGTGTTTCCTAATGGGCATATCGGCCTTCACCCTAGCCCAGGTCCCCTCAATGGCACTAGCATTAGTTCCAGTTATGTGGTCTCGAAAAAACATTGTTCCTTAACGATCGACACTTAAGAAACAAACTACATTCAATTATTAAACATAAGTCCTCATATGTTTCAAAATAGGACCACATAAATCTTGTAGATACGGTAATCATCGCTAACGAAAAGTAAAATTAGTATAGGAACCTTTCTTACGGGGAACACTATTAGCTTCGAAAAATTGTTCTAAACGTTCTTGGTAAATTGACCAGTCGTTAATAGTAACCTCAAACTGCTTAGGGTAGGCGATGCTAACATATAGTAGGCTGAGGGACACTTTGGTAAGTATAGTATTGTATATATTACTATACTTTGTATAGTCTAGTATTGTTATATCTTACCAATTGCCAATTGGTGACACTACCTGTTCGACAGTCGCTGGAACTTGTTGTTCTCCATCAGCGTCTACTTTAGCCCAGTCTTCATTGCTTCATGGGTTCGTCTTTGTGCCATATTTCCGCCAAACTCTTATGTACAGCATCAATGAATAGACGAAAGCAAAACCTTTATAGAGAGTCAAACGTTTGATACAATTCGAACAAATTTAATAACCAGAAAATAAAGACATTGAGAGGAAATTGCACACTTACCACCACGAAGCTCCAAGATACGAACTAATAACAAAAGAGAGACGCCAGTGGTATTTATGATTACGCTATTTAATTCAACACTATGGACAGCACACTTCCCCATAACAGAAACACTAAAAAATTACGATCCATAAATCAAAAAATGACCCTTCATCTTACAGACATATTAGCCTCTTTTCACTTTCTTCTAAATTATTTTTAAATTACTTTATAAACGACTCCTTCCTTACATCAAAGACGCATTTTCTAACCACCAGTTTGGCTTTCATCAAGATTCACATCAAGAATCAAATTTACAACACATACACAGAGTTATAGGCTAAAATCCACTGCTCTGGAGCGAAAGCTTTACTCCAGTATAGTATTCATGGATGTATCTCAAGCGTTCAACAGGATTTGCTATCCTGAACTTCAATACAAACTCAAGAAACTTCTAACAAGATCATACTTTCTGATTGTTTTATCCTTTTTATGGACACAGGTCCCCGTCTTCTTCGACAGAGTACTATCCAGGCTACGGGCTGCCCTCGCCGGAGTACCTCAGGGTTCAATGTTGGCACCACTTCTTTACATAATTTATACCCACGGCATGCCAACAGATCCTCGCACACTTACAGCATCATTTGCAGGCGAGACATCCATACTAGCATTACAAACAAGCATCACTTATTCTACAATAACATCTACACAAAGTATGGGAAAGGTGTGCTATCTGGAAGATTTAGTTCAACCACACAAAAACACAACATATCACATTCATACTCAGGAAACACACAAACCCACAAAACCTCAAGTAACTACAGTACGATACCAAGGTTTGATCATTGACAAGCGGCTTTCAAGGGAACCCAAACGCGCAACACTAAGCAGAAAATCACAAAATACAAAATCTAAACTTAACATTTAGCAAAAACTGAACATATACACTTATCTGATTAAACTTCTTTGACCATATGTATGACCAAATTTATGGTCAACCAATGTGATTCAACAGTCTAAAATTCTTCGTCTGGTTGTTAACATACTCCTATACGTCTCAAACCACACACTACACTCAGACCTCAATATCCACACCTTACAAAAATTCATAAAAATTTTCTGCAGCCGCTTACATCACTTCACGGCCACCCAAAGACATTAATAGACAATGAGTTGACACAGAATATGCCACACAACACTGAGAGAAGACCAAGAAGGAGTTGACCTCTAGGTACTAACTTAGTACCTAGTAGCTGGATCTATGCTTGGGGGCCACCCTAATAAGCCCATGATACTAATTTTCTTCTTCTTCTTTTATAAAAAATTTATATGATCTGCTGATGGTACCACATTGTACGGTGAATTTATATTTTAATATAAAATAATAAATTTTGTAGTACACTCACATTGGTAAAATTAAAATTATGGATTTAATTGATGGAGGGGCATATTTTACGAATCCAAAAATATACAAA
>KZ807344.1:278508-310346 GCA_000696205.2 Oncopeltus fasciatus | reverse complement strand
AAAAAAAAAAAAAAAAAAAAAAAAAAAATTAAAAAAACACATATTTGTAAGTTTACATTTTACATTTATAGCCTGATAACAGTTCACTAAATGATAATAGAACATCGGTTATAATGTTTGCTAAAAAAACACAGAAATTTCTCCCCAATACTAATATGATATTTCAACTTTAAAAAAGTAATCGATTAAGATGATAATAATCGCCTCTGCCTCTTCTCTTCATAAATCTGGACATACGGTATAGAAATCTGGGGGGCCGCCAAGTCTTCCAACTTACAATGAATTCTGTCTTTTTAATCCAGAACCCTCAGAATAATCGCTAACTCTCCCTATTACGTATCCAATTCCTCCTATCACCCTGACTTTAATATTCCACTTGTTCAAGGCCGCATTTCTTCCCGCTTCAGCCTTTTCCACAATAAACTGACATTCCATCCTGATCCACTAGCACAGACCTTGTCTTCCAACTCCAACCCCTATAACCCTCCCCGTCGACTCAAACAAAGATGGCCTCCAGAGAACATAATTTGCATTTTATTTGAGGGTGGTGTCATTGGTAACCTTCACTCCTCATGTGATTGTCATTGAATATTATTTTTTATTTTGTAATTCTTGGTAATCATATTAAAAAAATGTTTTTTTATTTACATAAATAAATAAAAGTTAAAAATAAATACATCTGTCCTTCCTATTAGTTAGGAAAACACTATTTAGATTCCGCAACGAATTTTGGTATACCACATTAAAATACACTAAGAAAGTTAGAGTTAGTAAGCGAGAAAAACTCGACTATGGATGTGTTGGGGTTATCCTAAGATGTCAGGCGTTCTATAAATNGAGCCTTCCGAGAGATAAATTCCATATAATTCTTTCCGCCGCCTCCTCTTAAATAACTCAAACTTTGGTTTAAATCTATAGACGCTGCAGTTAGTTAATTAATAATACATGAAGCATTTAAATTTCAATAAAAGTCCTTCACGAAGAAGAAGATGCGTAAATTATAAAGATTTTCCATGTTTTATTGAAGATGGACATAGTTTGCAGTTATAGCACACAACAAGATAATTCTTTATATAAAATATAAATTGAGTAATATTTAACAAAACCAGATTGTTAGGAATCTGTAATTTGTTACATTTTGGTGTAAACTTAAAATGCAAAAGAAAATAATATCAGAATTAGTGCAATCGAAACAATTCGATATTCGACAGCTCCATTGAATTAATAATCGATATGTGATTTATTTCTAAATATTCAAATAATATATTTAGAAGTAAGTATTAATATGAAACCCGACATTTGAGTAAATAATGTCTTACAATCCCTTTTTGCACGGTTTTACATTATAAACAGCATAAATGAGCTGAAACGTCAGAGATGATTATTAAATTTATTAACTAATTTAATTATAATTCAGAGTAAGACTTTATTTGAAGCCATAAATTGGGGGGCGCCAGGCTAGCTCAGGGGATCCGTACGGGTCTCGCAATCCTGACGCCGCGGGTTCAAATCCCGCCCAGGTCAATCTTTTATTTATAANAGAATTCTTATCAGATAGTCATTAAAAAAAATATATTTGTAAGTTTACATTCTACTTTTATAGCCTGATAATAGTTCACTAAATGATAATAGAACATCAGTTACAGTGTTTTTTTCTCAAAAAACACAGAAATTTCTCCCCAATACTAATATTTCAATTTTAAATAATAAGATGATAATAATCGCCACTGCCTCTTCTCTTCATAAATCACTTGTCCAAGGCCGCATTTCTTCCCGCTTCAGCTTTTTCCGCAGTCAACTGACATTCCATCCTGATCCACTAGCACAGACCTTGTCTTCCAACTCCAACCCCTACAACCCTCCCCGATTACGTGGAACCAAAACTTTATTTGAAATATATATTTGATTTTCAGATAAGGCAAAGCATTAGGAGTGGGGCTCTACATGATATGAAAAGTCCTGATGCAAATATTCATTAACCAGATTAAGTTGCTAAATTATTGACTTAGTTTATACAATTTTTTAATTGATGATCAACATTCGTGTACTCCTATGTTATTGTGAGAGATGTAAATAATGAAAAACAAACTAGCTGAACAATAACTTTAGTTTTTGGGTGAAGATCAGCTTTTGTGTGTGTGTGTGCATTCATTATTATTTTGCCCTTGAACATATTTTAAATTATTAAATTTTAACGAGGTAAATAATGCCACTACTTGTCTAATTTGAAAAGGAGAAAATTATAATGGAAGTTTCAAACTATACGCCAGTTAGCGGTCTGTGGTTTGAAGAATTAAATTGCTTAGAAATACTCCTGCATAACTTTAACATTCACCAATATGAAAAAAAAACAAAAAAAAACTTAACATCTTACATAATAGAATGGAGAAAATGTCAATAATTATGCAAAGAGAATTTTTTTAAACGACGTAAAATTTTCTATGTTTACCTAGTTTTTGTGACTTAATTTAAAAACAATTGGCAATATATATATATTTATTTATCCTCCGTTAACTATTTATAATGTAAAACTTTAAGTGGGGGTAGAAGTTTAATGGAGATGTCATGCTAAATAGGAGCCTTGATGTTCCAGTAAATACTTGGTTTCGGAAAAATACTTAACCTTAGGAGAATATCATATTTTGCTAGTCGGTGGAATTGATTTCCATAAGGTTGTGTGACGAACAGCTCAACATGTCTCATTCTACACGACATCCTTTCTTAATGTAGTTTTGTAGGATATCCTTCTTTTTAATAAATACTGTTTGGAATACATGTTTTGTTTTTTTTCTTCACTTTATTAATTTATTTAATTTCCTAAAAATCTGGTGTATTAAAATGAAAGGCAATCTCTATTTGAAATTCATTGAAGTTATCATAATCAGAGATGGCCAAAATAATTGAGGTAAGTGGCTCCTGAGCGCTTATGACACTCGAAGACAGAACAGGCTTGTACAACAATATTTTTCGTATATAATAAACATATATTTGTAATGCATTTTTGTTTTGAGAAATGATCGATTAATGATGAGTTTGCACACTTCAGACACTTCTACTTCGACACCTGTGTCGTCTGAAGATGAAAGATCTGTAACCTAAAATATGGGACGCAAAGATACTTGGTCTCCTAACACTTCAGGATTGTGTATTGAATGCGTAACCTCCGTTAAGCACAGACATACTGACAGTAGCCATCTCAAAGCTTAGCTTTTATAATAATTAATTAATTATTATCTATACGAAAGAGCTGACTGTTCATGAATGAAAGCGCAACCACTGGGAGCCTGTCGAGAGATAAATTCCATATAATTCTTTCCGCCGCCTCCTGTCAAATTTTAAAATCCGATAAAGTGGCCGATGCATTATCAACGAATGCATATGAGTACGCTCCACGTGCATAATTTCGCTAGGCGTAGCTGCTTATGCAGTAGTGGGGCCATCTTATCGCGTTTTAAAATTATAATGTAGGCGGCTGTTAAAAATAAATGAAATAGGCGATAAGCTTAGAATGGACTTCAGTTAGAGGAGTTCAAACAATTGAAAGTTTAATTTAATTGTAATTCAGATAAGTATAATATTTAATTTTGTAGTTGTAGGAATGTCTCATAAAACTTAAATAATAATCAGGAACAACCTCAATGTTTTGAAGCTTGGCAACTTTTTATAATGTGGAAGGAGACAAGAAGAACCCTGAAGGTATCTTGATCTGAAGTTCCTCTAAAGAAATCACATTAGTGTCCGCTAATGAAGGAATAGCTGAGATCTTTGAAACTGAGGTTTACCTCTTCAGTGCTAATCCCTGACCAAGTTTCAGACATAACCTAACCGTTAGGAAGTAATGAATGTAAGTGTTTAGCAGTTCATATCTTGTAATGAGGTATGTTTTGCACACCTTCCACTCCTATAGTCAGGCAGTCATGGATGTCATTTGCATTAGTTTGACTGTTGCTATCAAAACTATTTTATCCACCTAATATGTTCTTCATATCACAATTTTCTAAAGCTACCTCATGCCATTAATTTATTTATATTATCATTTTTATATATTTCCATTTTCAGGTTTTTCACATGGTCTGAAATTAATAAGGGTAGCTTGAGATCTCATTGTTAGAAATAATGAGCAAGTGCCAGTTGAGACAGATTGAAGTTAGTTTTGATTAAGTCCCCAAAAACTAGAAAAAAAAAAAAAAAAAAAACACTAATGAAACTTGTGTAATATGAGAAAAATTGCTTCATTATCTGCACTTTTATGGATAAATATTATTACCTCTATGAACAACAAAGACTATATTTCTTGTTTATCAAAACTTGAAAGAAATGTTTTTTTTGTGGTTGTTTTTTTTACACTATTTACTTGTAAGTGACCAAGTAAACAGAAAAACAATATAATATATTTTAGAAAATAATCAGCTTCTAAAAATCTGTAACATACTAATTTTTGTTAGTATTAAATTTGCTGAACTATTTTTGTTAAGCAGTTTAGAATAAAATAATTAGACCTACTAATAAATGGTAAAATAGTGCCTTTAAAAGTAAGTCTTTGGGCTTAAATAGCAAATTATGAGAAACTAATTATGGGGATTTGTATATAAAAATATGAGTAACTTAGGGACAGGATGTCCTCTCTCATCTTCATGATAGCCCTGAATATGGCTTACAATGTAAGCCGAAACGTTGGCAGATAATCCTTTATTAAAAAACACACTTTTTAAATTTGTGTTTCTTGGATCTACCTTGACCGAACCCCAACTAAAATCATCTTAGAATAATATCTACGGTCAACAAACTCTCCTTTTGAAACTTAGACACATTTTTCAAATATCAAGGGAGATATTTTTACACTTTTCAACACTGTTAGTTGGAACAAAAGCAGGCTGGATTACTTAGAGTCTGCAGAAATTACAGAGCATTAAATGATAAAACAATTATGGCCTGGAAGAAGAAAATTATTATTACAAGGAATTTTCCCAGAATTCTATTATGTAGTGGTCAATAGCACACTGTAGCAGTAAGTGAGAGATAATATTTACTCGGTCATATGAAAACCACCCTAGAATGATTTTTAATGATCCCCAGGAGGACTTGAAGCATTATTGCTCCCATATTGTTCCATGGTATGTGAAGACAAATGATAAAGTGTTTTTCTTGGCGCTGAGATCAATCTTATAATAGTGCTTAGAATAGAAAAAAGCCATCCTAAAGGGTTATAGAATGTGAGTTAACTATTGTGTGTGTGTGTGTTTGTGTGTGTGTGTGTGTGTGTAAAATTATATTTCAAGTTCATGCCTTTCTCTGAAAAATCTATCCTATCCTTCTACTCTGACTTTATACAAAAACTACAATTCTTACATAATGTAAGTTATACTTCTCTTCTTTTCATCAATTTTGAATATATTTCTCACTTTATAGGGCACATTGGTTGGGGAAAAGTTATATAATTTTTTAATAAAGCCAGAGGATTTTTTTTTTTCTATTTCAGAGGACTGTAAGAACAAAAATGTAACTTTTTTTCCCCTAAAATTTCATCTAATGATAATTACAAATGATTATATATATCATGCTATTTGAAATTATCTTCTGTTTTATCAAACTTAGAGAGTCATTAAGAGGCAGAAACTCCATTTATTAGATTGTTTCCCTTCATTACATTTTGCATTAAAATTTCCTTCAAAATATTTAAATTTAATTTATTTATTTATGTGTGAAATTTAAGATAATTTATGAAAGATTTGAATTTTAGGACATGGGAAGGTGGGTTTTTCTTCACTTGATTTGTAATACTAAATTTGTAATACTTGCCTTACCTTCACTTCTAGCATTTGCCTAGCATCATGGTAGCATCACTGATTATTTTAAAAATTTGTATAGACATTAAACTTGGAACCTAAAATAAAACATGTTCAGGGTAACAAGTACTAAACCTAAGGAGTTATACTATTTTCCCATGTATGAGGAACATCAATAACCATAGACAAGATTGAAAAAAATGAACTTATTTATTAATAGCAAAACATGATACAACGTATAAAAGAATATAAACTGAAGGTATTTAATAACCCATGACTAGATAACTATATAAAATGCAAACATAAAGTACTTTTTTCAGTACAAAACTTAGTGTAAATCCATCAGTGCTCAAGGGAAGAGAAAATGTAATGAATGTAGTTTAATATTTTATTTAAATGGAAAAAAATGTATTGAATTACATTTAACTAGTCAATGTAATAGAAGAGAAAATAAAAATTTGATAAAGATGTTTGATTGAAAAATTTTGATATACCGATAGAAAGTTTTAAAGAACTTCTGTTGCTCATACAAATTTGTCATTTAGAATTAGCTCTTTAAAATCATGCAAATGGTAAACAATTTGAAATAAATTAATTTGGATAAATTTTGTAAACTGATTTAGAAGATTAAAAGTTCCTTTACTTTCTAAAGAGTGTCATCTTGATGAAGTGATTGTATGCAACTAGAGAAAATTATACAATGAAATATTTGGCGACTGATCCAAAGTAATAAGGAAAGAAAATCCGTTGGGATCGAGCTGTCCTTGTGAATTATAATGCCAAAGATGAAATAATCAGTGGAAATTTTCTTTTGCATGAAAACTGATGAATTGTACACTCATATAATAATTTATAGTTTTTCCTTTCTTCTCTTACAGTGAAAGGAATAATATTCTCTTATAAATAAACATATTTTTTGGTGCCTGCACCTTTACCAACATCAGAATAAATCATATAAACTTATAAATTACAACAACATATTTTAACACTTATATAGTTTAAAGAAAGGTAAGTAACATTTCATAGATAGCAGAAACAATGCCAAACAAAATGACAAGCATAAAATCTCATTCACAAGTATGTTTTTATAAAACTAAATTATCCTAGGTAACTAATAAATATAATGAAATATATCAATATGTAGGCTCTCTTTGACAGTTAGGCTACATGGATAGTATTTTTAAACAAGCATGAAATTTGACTAATTTTTACATATCTTCTTGTCTTGACCCTATGACAAATATTGTTTTAAAAAATAACATTTTGTAGATCAGTTTAAAACTTTATGTTATAGTTTTTAATAATATATTATTTAAGATTTGAAATTTACTAGAATAAACTTAATAATTTATTAAACATGTTGGCTGCCAAATATCTTTGTCAAATCTTGTTGTACAAGGCAAATATCATAGTTATTAATAAAAAAAAAGTTATAGTTTTTTAATAAAAGATATTTTGAGTTAGAAAAGAAAAAAAAAAGCCCAAAAATACACTGAAATTTTAGTGATTTTCATGTTTAAGGATTTTTTTAAAACATTTTTTTTTGGTAAATCTAAAATAAAAACTACAAATAATCACCTAATTTAATCTATACCTTCTAATAGAAGGTATGATAGTACTAAATTTAATTATTCTAGAAAGTGTTTGAAAAAATTTGCCAAAGAAAGTCCTTATATTGGACCCTATTCAAACCAGAAGAAGCTGATTTAAAATTTTTATCACAGAGATTAGTAATATATTGACTAGATTTGCTATGTATTAAATAGAGTTGTAGAATTTGAAAAAAAATTCTATTAAAACTTATCTAGGGTACTATCTTTTGGTATCTGTTTTTACCATGTTTCACATGAGTTTATTGATTATATTAGTAATTGTAACTAACTCTCAGACTTAAGTACCTTTAAGCAATTGGCCTAATATACTAACGAAGTATTATCAACAGTCTTTTTAATGTAAGGGATTTCATATTTGTTGATAATTTATGAAAATATTTTCCTCACACTTACATATTTTGAGACTTATGGTGTCTTTCTTAGTTTAATTAAAAATGTTCATGAAAATATTTTAAGTATAAAAAGACTCAAATGGTAGTCAACATGTTTCATTTATATGAAAAAAAAAATCTTAAATTCAACTTAAAATGGAAACACTTACTGAATTTTACATAATGAATAAGTAAATTATCTCATTTGTTACTATTTGAAATGAACTCTTTATGAATATAAAAATGAAATATTTTTATAATGAAACAAAACTCTAACCAAGTTACAAAACCATAATCCCTAGAGCAAGCTTAGGATGTATTAGTGGCTGAAAACTTAATATCACTCTTCTTAAGTGAGAGGTAATTGTTTTAATTTTTAGGGAGAAAGATTATTATATTATCTCTGAAATTATTTAACTTATTTTTTATGTTTATTTATTGATGATTATGGCCACAAGAATATCCTAAGTGTGACTGATTTTTAAATATTTTGAAATAGACCGTCAAGTGTTTTCATAAGATCAGAACAAAATTTGCCTTAACCCTCAAAGTGAGGATTCTAAAAAGCTTGGCTATTGAGCTATAAGATACCGATTGTTTAATACTTTTAAGCTACCTATATGGAACTTTTTATTTGCATTAAGTTATATGTTACAAATAGGAAATATTAAACGAGTGTTATTTAAACTATGTGCATTCCTTATTGTCAACAATATATCCTAATTATTAAAGCTCATTATATTATGGAATTTAGACTGCTCAGTACTTTCCTAAATCCTATTCTGGTGTTGTTCTTATTACTTAAATTTAATTTGTAAAGAAGCAATAATCTATTAAAGAGGTTTCTCACTTAGTTATGGAGAATACAAATTTTGTTAATATGGAAGTAAGTAGTCTTATTTTATGAAATTCTGTATCATTGTGCAGCTTGTTCCCTTAAAATAAAACCATATATTTCAAGAAATTAAATAGCTTTGAGCAATAGGAGATTATGCTAAATAGTTTTTTTTATTTTAGTCCAGTTTATTTATTTTACCAAGTTAATCATATGAGATGAAAATTTTATTTATATTCTCTATTTCTTTAAAAAAAGTTTAAGAGACAAAAATTCAATCTTTATCTTAAATTTATTTATGCTTCTACTAAAATTTAACTCATTAAGAAAATTTATAAAAACTAAAACATGGATTATTTTTAAGTAAATTTTATTTTGCCAAATAATTAGAAGATATTTTAAATCTTCCAACACCTCAATATAAAAGTATATTAACTGTAAAAACAATGTCATACAAATTATAATAATTTTTGAAACAATTAATAAATATTAAATAATTTAACAGTAAATAAAATTAGCTCTTAGTTCTATCAACNCCAGCAGATGGAACAAAAATGAAGGTAAAAATACGTATATAATTTTTGTAGAAAATAAAAAACCCATTTCTCGCGAAAAACTCTTGCCAATTAGTGTCTTCTTAATAAGAAGGATTTAGAGCTGTTTGAAAATAAATTTCTGCTTTCAAAAATGAGGATTATGGTTATAGTTCAATGTAAATTAATAAATATTTAGTCACATTTTCCTTGTTAGTTTACAGAATTCTTAAGTTACAGATATATTGAAAAACATGAAAAAATCAATGATGATTAATAATTTTACCTATTAGGTTCTATTTATAAAACTATGTTTATTAATTAAGAAAGCCTCTGTTTCAATATGAACTATCACTATTTAGAATTTGCATAGAGTATTAGAAATTAGTTGCCAGCTAAAGTATTTTTACTTATATATTAAAAATTAAAATAATTTATAATTCATTTATGTAATGCATTTGGCAAAATTATAAAAAAGAAAAATGAATAAGAAGTTATGTATGACTGAATGAAACAGGTTAAACTAATATTGATAAAGTTTTCACAATATGCATTTTACTTATTAATGATGGGACAACCATATTTGATTGAAAGTATTAATAAGAGTATTCCTTTTCATTTTAAAGTCTTTATTTTTCATTTGTAAACCTCAGCTCTTTGAGCTTCATTTAATAAACTAAAGTTTTATTTTATTTGACTTCAATTTTGTCTTCAGAGTTCAAGAATAAAGAGATGAACTCACAAAAATGATCTAAAAATGGATATTTTTGTGCTTGAGATCTGTAGATTAGATGTTATGATGTTTTTCTAAAATAAATTATTTTAAAGCTGAGCATAATCAACTATTATTACAAATTTGGGCTAGTACATAATAATCTATTCACTTGTTATTGCAATAAAAGCAGTGAATAAGTTTCCTTTTAGGAGAAATATATTTGGAAAAGTTTCTTTAACAACTAAGGAAAATAACCTTATTTATTATTTTTTATATTATATTGGTGATTTGTGACTAGTAGGGTTTAAATTAAATTATATTCATAATGAATTAAAAATAACTCTTTGGATGCATCAGTAATATGTAGTTCTTGGAACTACAGAGATATAAAACAATAAGAAGAGTATTAAAGTTCCTCTCAAAATTTTTAGCTAAGGAACAATATTGAATATATTTGGACTAAACCCTTCCTATTTTTAGAAATGTGCACTTAAAAATATTTATATAGTCCAATAGAAATATAGATTCCCTCTTTACTATAAGCGGGATTATTGTTAAAAAAGGTCGACTAGCAAAATATTTTCTATGAAAATTCAGAAAAAGTCAAAGCTAAGCTACAAGAAATTGTCCTGGTCATTGGATAAAAAAATACTTAACCACTTATTTTCTGAGCACTANTATATATATATGTAAATAGGGGGCGAGAAATCAAAGGGATGTTTCATTATTTGCCGGTGTTTTGCTGAATTCAGCTATGGTGTACGAACAGCACCCACCTTACACGATTAGCCTAGGCTATGTTTCTTTCAAGAAGTTGGAACATCCCAACACCCCTTTTCTACAAGTGCATTCCAAAGAATGTCATTCTTGAGAGTGATGCAAAAAAAAAAGAATAAAAAAAGATGAAAAATATAAGCATTACCTAAAACGGAACGGCGATTTTCCGATGAGAGCTCCAAGTGACATCGCTTGCATTCTCTGTTAGACCAGCGCTCAACTGCGGCGTAGATGGTGCTCTCCTTGGCGTCCAAAGTGTCCCGCTGCAACAATTCCCTGAGCGAGTCCACTGTCAGGTCTTCGACGGACTCTGCTGACAGGATCTCTTCTGCGTGCAGATCTGCAAGAAGGCACAAGTCAGTGAAAGTGAAAGAATAGAAATGTAAAGAAGTCTGACGTGGGAGCTGCTCAATTTACAACGTAGATTTACAATATTTCATTAAAAGTGGAAATAAATAAGAGTAAATCTGAAAATTTAATTTACAACCCAGAGAGAACAATGAGAGTGGAAACGTTCACTTATACGTAAAGATGTTCCTTTAGTTGCTGTACTAATATTATGATAGTAATATTACTAGAGATAAATAAAATAAAAATCTTTATTTCAAGTATTGATTTGACTTCCATACTCTAATATGGCTAATTATTAAATTAAAATTAAGATTAATTTTTATAGTATAACATAACTTAAGTCTATAGAGTGGTGTTAATTATTGATAGCTTATCAATTTTGATTGATATATCTCATCATAAAATTATGAGAGTTTCTTTGGATTATCAGATTTCCTGAGATTTTAATTGAGGAGATAGCTAAGGAATTCGTTAGTCAAACAAACAGGCAAGTGCTCTGAGAACATAATCAGCAACACAAGAGCCAGTACAGTTTGGAGACCTTCTCTTCTCCTTTTGTTTCTTCTTCTTCTTCTTTTCTTTCTCATCACTTCTGGATCGAGGTCGGCGATCTTTACCCAGATATAGGCGGGAATAGTGGGGCTTCCGTCTCCTGCGCCTCATCTTCTCGAGTACCTCCTCTGTGAGAGTGCTGGAGCTATTGGTGACAGCGGCACCAAGAATGTAGGCAAGCAGAGTCCCAGCCTCAGCTTTTGAGAGCAGCTCTCCTCGCATTGGTCCAACATGGAACTCTTCCTCATTCATCAGCAAGTACCGCACTGACAGCAATACATCCTCTCCTGAAACACACATATATAACCTACTATTATATAATAGAATGGAGAGGGCCAATGGCTTTTGTTGAATGGAGTGGTTATTTTTTTTTTTAAAGTTGATAGGATATATTCTCTAAGAGAGATCATTGACCTTATCTTTGCAAGCTTCAATTTCAAATATTGTGCAAAAAATTGATAGGTTGTACCTGTATCCAATCAATGATTTATTAGATCCAATTTCATCTGAATCTGAGCATCTGGACTAAATGTATACTGACACCCAAAGAAGACAGATTGGACTGGATATAAACAATACTTCATAATTAAAATTCCTTTCTGTAATGGGCATATGTGGACTAGTATTTGTAAATAAAGAATAAAAAGCAATGACACAGTTTAATTTTATAATATGAGAGTTGTATGGAAGTTAAAAAATATGACTCCAGAACTACTATCAGGTATAACCTTATTTTTCTGCCCAGAAAAATGATCAATTTTATTAAGAGAGATCGTCTTGAAGAACTTCTGCACAAACTGGGAGAAGGGCAGCCTGGCTGGCTACAGATATCGGGAACTAAAGGGCATGTAGCGGTGCCCTTAAATACCTTATAAGGGTACACTTCTTTCATTGTATCTGTGAGTGAATTACTTAATCAAATGAAATCTCATCCAATTTGACAGTTAAAAAGATGGCTTACTTTGCTGCTTTTGTCTAGTGGTGTAGATGTGAAACAGATAAGGGAAATCACACGTTAAATAAAGATTAGGCTGTTTATTTACACCGGCAACTATGGAGTCTACACCTTTAGGCTCAATGGAAGTTCTCCCAATACAATGTTCATCCCATATCGATATGGGACATGTTTTTCAAAAAGTCCTATCTTTCTGATAATTTATGAATTTTATTTTCATTCTAGAGCCTTTGTTGTTAAGATGATTTTAACCCAAGCAAACAAATGTTAATCATTTATGAAAAGAGGAATTAATTTTAATTCAGTCCTCCTTTAGCGTTCGAACAGACCAGTCAAATATGATTCAAGTGGAAACTCATATTACGTGAGTTTTGTTTTATGAGTATAAACTCAGTTTAAAAGTGACTGAAGCTGTCCGAAAAGCATTCTCGGTTTTTGGAAAATATACCCTTCCAGAGCCTCTATCTACATAGATGATGCTCGGGCCAAAGTTTGTTGATTTAGAGGAAGTTCGAAAAATAATTGAGTTGGATCCTCGACAAAGTGGTTCAGAGATGGTCATACAACTTAATGCTTCTCCAGCCACTGCTTTGAATTATCTCCATCTACTGGACAAAGTGAAAAAAAACAAAAAACAACCGGATAAATGGATTCTTGATAAATTTACAGAAGCCAATAAGATGGCCTGCTTAATATCCCCATCTTTCTTACCTCTTAAAAATCGAACCATTTTTCACCTATTCCGAAAATAGGTTTCATACAACAATTTTAGACCTTCGCATGAGTGGTTGTCGACTGATGAGGAACCAAAAAAAATTCTCAATCCCTGATCTCTATCCATAGAAAGATTTGCTAATAGTTTTCTGGACTTCCAAGAGTGTAGTGCATTTCGAGATTCTGAATCAGGGTCAAACTATCTCTGCAGAAGTGTATATTGGACTATTGCTCGGCCACACACTGGCAAATTGACCGAGATTGGCTGGGAAGTTTTGCCACATACACCAGATTCCCCTGACCTTTCACCTATAGATTACGACCTGTTTTGATATCTGGACAACCATCTCAGCTAGAAATGTTTCGACAACCGAGACATGACATGGCATGCAGATTTGTTCAAGGTGACAAAACGTCCCCTCTCATGAAAATCCTGAGGATGACTTACAATGTAAGTCGAAACTTTGACAGGTAATAAAAAACAAATTTTTACAATTTTATTTTTGATCAACTTTGGCCGAACCTCGAAAAATTCTCAACTAATAATCTCCACGGCAAAAAATCTCCATTTGAATATCTTCCTTAATGTGTGTTTTCTGAACCGCCGAATGTTATTTAATTATTTTAAAAATTTTGATAGTGGATCACATATAGACATGATATANTATCTAGGAAATGTCTTCTGTAGAATGGAATCAATGGGAGAGGGGATAACCCCTGCCCTCTTATGAAAATAAATGTAAGTCGGTAATTACGATTCCCCAAATTTCTCACAAGGGAGTTAAATCGACGCGAGTTAAATCTCTATAGGTCCCTCGTGGGAAGCTAAAAACATGGTCTATTCAAAATGATAAACGTATATATATATATTTGTTTCGTTACTATCTCTCCAACACAGTGGTAGTTGATTGAAATGTACTTTTGCTTCGTTTCTCGTATAAATTTTGGTAATGAAGCATTAGCGAGTACTGTGGCGAATATAACATTGAGCAAATACTTGTACTTAATATTTGGCGCAGATGTACCTTCAGTTGCTTTTCATATAGTTTTAAATCTTACTTATAGAGCTTCAGCCTCTATATTTATTATTAATAATTATAGCCAGTTTAGAGGCGTATGGCATACTGTCTATATTTTCGTAAATAGTTAACATATTGATTTATAACTAGTAAGTGAATAATTGCTTTCTAGCTCTTTACGGATGTCTAACAAAAGTACATTAGTTATACATTTATCAT
This sequence comes from Oncopeltus fasciatus, assembly GCA_000696205.2. Taxonomy (NCBI): domain Eukaryota; kingdom Metazoa; phylum Arthropoda; class Insecta; order Hemiptera; family Lygaeidae; genus Oncopeltus; species Oncopeltus fasciatus. The sequence goes on along the minus strand of KZ807344.1, from coordinate 295,906 downwards.
ATTGCGCCTGACATTGTTCGCACTTTCTGAAATAAGCACACTTTACAAGATATTTAGAGAAAGAAGAGGACTAAACCTCCCCTAATCATATGCGACCTTGCCCACGTCATGGATAGAATGCCTTATCAATCTGTTCTCAATTTAGAAAATAATTAGAAAATGAGGAAGAAGTGAATATAATACAATTTACTTGAGAATCAGATCCCTGTGTACTTTTCTTGTACACAGCATATGTTTGACAAAATCATTCATGACTGATATTCAATCTGTATATGTGTGTGTGGGTGCGTGTGTGCGTGCGTGTGTGTGTGTGCGTGTTTGTGTGCGCGTGTATGTGTAGTAATCAGGAACAGCTGGGATAGAGAGTGCAATGCACACCCAAAAAGAAAAAAAATCACACGAGCAAAATTCCTATAAAAAAGGGGGGGGGGGGGAAATCTCGCCCTTCATCGATAAGGAGTCAAGAGATACCAGCTAGTATCTGAACTCTCTATCCCACCTTTTCTTGATTGCTACATATCGCAGCCGTGAGTGTTTCGTTTTATATATTCATGTGTGTTAGTGAGTGTGAGTATGTGTAAAAAAAATACACGCACACACACACACACAGATATAATCTGAGCATCTGGACTAAATGTATACTGACACCCAAAGAAGACAGATTGGACTGGATATAAACAATACTTCATAATTAAAATTCCTTTCNTATATATATATAATATTCCGAATGGAACATATGTTAAGATTCTCGATGTTGAGATATGTAAGGTTGGAATAATTTTATTTAAATAACGACTTTGGTTTCTATATATTAATAATTAAAGATTCCGCCCAACCCTCGAAATTACGTTCTTAGATATCCTAATATACATATCTTTTGAAAAAATGTATAGGCTTCCACGGTCTTTAGAAATATACATTTGTTCTCCTTCAGGGCTAGACTGAAGTTGAGGGGGGTTTAGGCTGCTTTGTTTTATATTTAATTCAAATCTTGAGTTAATTTGGGATACTCTACGTTATTTTATGATAGTTTATTGGTGTAAATTATTTATACAATGTCAAGCTCTGAATTTCAATAGTAAACGGAACCAAAATTTTATGTTTTTTCTTTTGGGATAAAAAAAGGCTAAATAATTTAAAAAAAAAAATAATAACTTAAAATGCAAATACTAGTCAGTTCAGCCAGGGTAAAATATGATATTTTTGTAATATTATAATTAACTTACGAGTAACTTTATTAAACAATTAATACTGTTTTTGTTGTGGTATTAATCCCACGTAAATTTTAAACAATAAATGCAAGGGAATAGATTTTAAGCAAAACTATCTGTCTCAGCCAAGGCCTGAACCTGGATCTCCTGCTATCCGGGCAGGTGTTCTAATCATTTGCATTTTTTTTTCTAACCCCCAGGAGAAAAGACGGAATGGGAATCACCAACTGCACCTCGTGAGGTCCAGAAAGTGTTAGGAGAGAGACCTGTTATTGACTGTCGGCATTTGCAGGTGGAGTAGGAGTGGGATGGAAGATGACCCGGATTTTTTTTTTCTTACCCTCATTATCTTTAAAAATAGATGAATTAAATATGCCTAATCCACCCGGCGTGCCGTGGTGAAGTGGTGGGGGGTGTGTTAAATCCTTGTTTTGTCCTTGGACATTTGATGGTCGAATCGGCACCACCGAGACTAGCCAGATAACTAATTAAATTCCCGCACTCTTACCGGGAGTCTAAACCTCCGAGAAAGACGATTACATCATCTAATGTTCGAAGGAGCTGACATTGTCAATCTATTTATCAGACTCTCGTTATTTACTTTTCATTTCTTTTTTTATAAATATTGTTTTTGTTGTGGTATTTAATCCCAAGTAAATTTTAAACAACAAATGCAAGGGAATAGAATACATTTATTGTTTATTAAACAATATCTCTCAGTAAACACTTATGGCTTGATTTAACCACCTAAGATCATGGTTCAAGTTGCCTTACCAATGAACAGAAGAGTGTTGAAGAGGACGGAGTCAAGAAGTCTGAGAGACGTCGCGAGATCGTCCTGGGGTCGGACATCGGGAGCGTCTAGGCGTTCCAGGGGTGGTGCGGAAGGGGCCGACTGGAGGCGGAGATGCTCGAACACCTGGAGGGCTGTCTGCGACGAGAGTGCGGAGTCCAGATAGAGGAGGCACTCCTTCATCAAGCCTGGACAGAGGTACTTCTGAGCAGCATAGAGGGTAGACAGGGCTGTTCCAACCGAGCCCACTGACACGTCTTCCTTGTACAAGTGTCTGGAGAACAGAGAGGGAATAAGGTCATTTACCATATGTACACACATGTAAACAATTCAAGAAGAGAAAATATTTAAATATTACCTGAGCAGAAGGTCGAAGGCCCTGCCGTCAACATCCCGTACTGAGATGATCTGCTCGCCACTTGAGGGAAAGCGTTCCAACATAGCTTTGAAGACAGGATTGGCAGCGCAGAGGACAGAGCGGTGTCCTGGAAACCTCCAGGAGCTTTCGGCTTCACTTCCCACCAGGAAGACCACGTCGCTACCTGCCTCCGAGTCGAACAGCCTGCAAGAAATGGGGAGTCGTCAGAATTCAGTTTGAGAGCTATTAATGTGACTTATTTCTCTCTCTCTCCCTCTCTCCGTCTCTCACACGCTTACACACACACACACAAGTTAATGATCCTGGCTTTAAATGCCCAACTTCATCCAAGAATACCGTAGATACCGCTAAATCCTCCGGCCCTGGTGCACCAACAGAAGGATTTAGTATTACTCCTTCATGCCAGCTGCTATAAGTTACCAGTTACCAGTTATGCCTTATGAGTCACTCTGAAAGGTTTTCTGATCTGCTTATAAGCAAGCTGTATCCCCAGTCTAAAATTTGCGCTTGTGTATTCATCAAGTGGATCTGAAAGTACTTCCGAAGAAAAAAACGCTGGAGAAGTTTGTCATGTATGGACGATCAAAGTTTTGTTTGGTCATCGAATTCGTTTTATATTTTTTTTATGGAAAAGGTCTACAAAAAATCGTTAACTATTATTAAGTTGTATCTTGCTCCCCCCAAAGAAAGATCAGTTTATGCCTAGGAACTAAAACTTTAGATTCTTACGAATTCTTGGAGCGGGTGAGGAATCCTCACCAACCCACCCCCTGCAGCAGGGGTAGAAAACTTTAAGGGTAAGTGAGGCAACAGGAATATCATAGGTGTTAAGTGGGGTAAGTTTTAGGAAATTTCCTAAATTTCCTTAAATAAAAAAAAATTAATAATATTATTTATTATTTTAGGGTAAATCGGAGGGAATTATTTACAGATTACAAGCTTTAACAACATGCGTAAATATTATTCCTTCATTCGGAATATTGCAGTAATTCATGTAATGTTGATACAACTGACAATCCTTTGTCACAGCATGTTTGCCTAAAGGACACAGATATGTCTTAGTCCATTACTTTAAGTTTCATTGTTTATTCTTTTATTTTATTTTATTAACTATCCATTTTATTACTTTTCGTTTATTTTTACTTATAGTAATTATTTTTACTTGATCTTTGAACGCATCCCATTAAATTACTTTAGACATAACTCCTTCTCAATGCTTCTACTTTAATTTCTCTACGCTTACAGCTCTTCCAGTCAAAGCTCTTCTTAAGATATTTTACACTTGTAGTTTTTTTATTCTTTGCTGTCCCTTTCATAACTCTATGCTTCAGTTTTTCCTGTCAAAGATTTTCTTTTGATACTTCACATTTATATTTTTTGCTTTCAAAGCTCTTCTTTTGATACTTTACATTTATATTTTTTCCTGTCAAAGCCCCTCTTTTGATACTTTACATTTATAGCTTTTCCTGTCAAAGCTCATTGATTACTTAACATCTCATATGTTTCCTTTTAACGCTTTCCTTCTGATTACATTGCATTTATAGTTTTTCCTTTCAAGGTCTTACCTTTGATTATTCTACATTTCATAGGTTTTCCTTTATTGATTTTTTATTCATTATTTTTTCTTCAGTGATTTTAAAATGCTTTTCCTTTTACTACTATACATTTCTACGTACTTTATTTTTTAATTTAAAAAAAAATTATGCTTTGACTAGTAGGGTTTAAATTAAATTTTATTCATAATGAATTAAAAATAACTCTTTGGATGCATCAGTAATATGTAGTTCTTGGAACTACAGAGATATAAAACAATAGGAAGAGTGTTAAAGTTCCTCTCAAAATTTTTAGCTAAGGAACAATATTGAATATATTTGGACTAAACCCTTCCTATTTTTAGAAATGTGCACTTAAAAATATTTATATAGTCCAATAGAAATATAGATTCCCTCTTTACTATAAGCGGGATTATTATTAAAAAAGGTCGACTAGCAAAATATTTTCTATGAAAATTCAGAAAAAGTCAAAGCTAAGCTACAAGTAATTGTCCTGGTCATTGGATAAAAAAAATACTTAACCNCACACACACACACACACACACACACACACACACACACACACACACACACACACACACACACACACACACACACACACACACACACACACACACACACACACACACACACACACACACACACACACACACACACACACACACACACACACACACACACACACACACACACACACACACACACACACACACACACACACACACACACACACACACACACACACACACACACACACACACACACACACACACACACACACACACACACACACACACACACACACACACACACACACACACACACACACACACACACACACACACACACACACACACACACACACACACACACACACACACACACACACACACACACACACACACACACACACACACACACACACACACACACACACACACACACACACACACACACACACACACACACACACACACACACACACACACACACACACACACACACACACACACACACACACACACACACACACACACACACACATATGTAATACTTGTATTATTTGGCAAACAAAAGTTTTTCTGTGGTTCATCAATTGTTTGAAGTCATGAGATTGATTACATAAACAGTAAACAATTGATGAAAGATTGATTAAATTACAGTAAATTATGAAACGCGTGTGAAGAGTTCTATTTATATCCGTATAAATACTATGCGAACTAACCTTCTACAGTTATATTTTTTTTGTAGGGGGGTATGAATTAAATTGTAAAAAAAAAAAAAAATAAATAAAAAAAAAAACAGGATCACTTGAGCGGCTCACTTCAAAAAGAGGATCACTTCTTGAAGATAAGGAAGATAGCTTTGTAAGGAGTGGGTCTCCGCACAAGCAACAAAACGAAAAACGCCTCGACCTTATATTATATTATTGACAAATTGTTAAAATTCGACTGTTTGCCACCCCTCCCGGGGGGAGCGAGAAAATAAAATCAAACACCAATAAATGTATCCCTAATCAGCTCATAGCAGACCATTAACTTTTTGGATATTTTGATAGGTTATTTCCCGAAAATTATTTCTAAGGTTGCAGGTAAGTGAAAATATCGATTTTAGTATTATTTAAAATATTACGTATACTATTACAAGGAATATTTCATTCGCGCAAAGTTTAGAAAAAATTACAATAGCACAATTGTTGAACATATTATGACACTAATATTGAAAAATTGGGTAAAAGACAAAAATAAAATAAAACTTGTTTTATAATAAATCATTTACAGATAATTTCAAATTAAAGAATAATTAATCGTAAATTAAAAAAAAAAGAAGCTAGTATAGGATTAAAATTTTACTAAGTCAAGCATTTTAAATTGTAATGTTTGACAAGTCAAAATTTAAAAAATGGATAGTTAAAGCTAGAAATTTTATTAAATTGATGATATTTTTTGAAAACTCAAATGATTTTTAATTTAAATTAAGTTTTAAAATTACCTCAAAAATTTTATCTTTGGTTAATAAAAAACAAATCGAAGTAAAAATAACTTAATACAGCTATAAGACAGCTCTGCTTTTTGGATACTCGAGTGCGACTTGAGAGAATAATAGTTGCTTTAAAGAATTATCTTTTGATTCCAACCTATAAATTCGAAATAAACAATAAAAGTAAAATGTTTGGAAAAATTATAAAAATACAAAAATAAATATTTGAAGTTAGACAGTGAAATAGAACAATTAGATGTCGAGAAAAATGTTTTCTATTGTTTGAAGTAAAATTAGTATAAATATCACAAAATAAATAAATAAAATAAATAATTATTTGTAGAGCTGACCTGTTGTGTTGGGGGCGGTGGTTGTCCGGAGGTCGGCCACTGGTGCACATCTCGGGGGTGTTTTTTACATCCTTCTCGTCTCTGAAACAAGTAATTATGTATTCGATAGGTACGACGATACATTATGTATCGTCTGGTCCCCTAACCTAACCTCCCCTTGACTCAGAGTGTGCCCCCTCAAGCTGTGATCATTGGATGTATTCGAACCTTAACAGGAATGTATCCTTCCTCATGGTGGTGGAAAGGCATTCCCCAAAGAATTATGGATTCATGAAAATAAATTAATGTAGTTATATGTTATTGTAACATATCACATCATATAGGGTTTATTATTGTTAAAGCATATACAAAAAATAATGTTAAGATGATTAGTTTAGAAAACATAGTGTTTTTTTAAGCATAATTTACATTCATTTTTAAATATATTTATAAGTTTTAAGAGTAATTATTTAAGTGGTAAGAGTAAATTAAGCTAAATCTAAACATGAAAGAAGAAAGAAAGCGTTCTACATTTTAGTTGTATTCTTGAAATATATTCTTTAATAATCATTTTATGCTAAATGTTCTAGGAGGAAAAATATATTTTTCTAGCTATTCGATTCATAAATTTTTTCCATAACAGTAATGAAAACGAAGAGGATAAGTTATATAATTTGGCCCTTTTAAAGACTAACTCTCTCCGATCCGATTTTAGCCAATAAATGAATGAATTTATTCAATACTTCGCAATAGAAAGTCTTAATATGGTATTTACTACTACAAGTTTTAAATAATGTGTCCTAGACCTTCTTATTACATTCATAAATATTTTCGTTAAAACTTTAACTTAAATATAAACGTAAAACTTTCACAGAATATAACTATTACAAATCTAAAGTTAAATATTTTATGAAAGTTGAGATAGTGGCGATTTATGACATTTTAATGAATTTATTTAAATATAAAAATTGTGTGCTAATGTTCAACAGGACACACACACACACACACACACGCACATTTTATATGTGCTTGTGTATCGAGTAAGCGTCGGTGTAAATTGGTTTAATTATTAACGTTAAAATTCTTAAACTTGATCTGAAACATGATATCAGCATAAATAATCAAAAAGGTTTTTCTTAAAGCACTTATGTTTTTTATGATTAATTTTATTAAATTTAATTTTATTAAAACACAAGTACTAGCTCCTGGAATAAATTGTCGTCTTCAGCTCACCTTTTTCTATACGCTCTTGTACCAAATGAGTAAAATGCACTGTAATAATTATAAATAGTTAGAACAATGCAATATCAGAAAATATTATAAGTTAAAATATAAACAAAAAAAAAACTGATAAAAAAAATTGACATCAAACTTACTTTAAGCGAGCATTGGATAACCTCTTTTTGGTTTTAAGACGTTTTTTATTCTTTCGGTTGATACACAGCGCACACAATAGTGCGTTTGCCTTCATGTTTTACGACTGAGCCACAGGAGCTTCTAATGAATTGTCACTTACTGATATCTCAGAGATAACAGGAATTCAATAGTTCGGGATACAAGTCAGTATATATTTCGAAAGATTGCGTTTGTGTATTCCAGAGATACAAATGCTATTACTCATGCTTATCAAGATTGCATTGTGGTAAATAAGAAGCTTAATCACCACACACACACACACACACACACACACACACACACACACACACACACACACACACACACACACACNCGTGGGATAAAACACCACAACAAAATTAATATTTATAAATAAAATATATAATGTTTGTTGTGTTTTCTAAATGTGGCCCAGATCTTGATGTATATATATCACAGTTCCTTACCGATAACCCAAGCATATAGCTTTCACAAAGAACCAACAGTATCAAATGTACTTAATAAAAATTTATACTTTAAATTTATTTTAGTCAGATGTACAAAAATCTCCAAAACCTTCAACAGGACAGTCACTAACAGCAAAGTCCTTTGGCATCAAATTTTCCCGATTCTCTAAGGAGTCACAAGAATTAGAGATATGATGAATTCTAATATGTAATTCTCCAAGGTTTATGTTTTGTTAAAATTTTTACAAAATCTCACTGTTAGGAATTTATTCAAAAATTAACCTTCATGGTTGAATCTTTGTCCATATTTAATGGAACGTGATAAATATGCTTGGGGAACTCTTCAATCAATTCTGCTCCAGCATGAAAGGCTGACCCACTGGAATTCCACTATTTCGTAAGTTACAGACCGAATCTAAAAAATTTTCTCTACTAAAATATTTACAAATAATTTAATACAAGTAATTTAAAATATTTACGATTAATTTATAGTAAAATAAATTTAAAAGTTAACCTTAGGAGGTTTTTAAAATAGTTTAAGATCCACAAAGTTGGGTTGAATAAATGATTTTTTTAATAACAAGAGTAATACATTTATTTGGTGTGTGAAATTCATACAATTCATTGCTGAATATTCCTTCTTTAATGCTTCTTTTACATAATTTTAGTCCATGGAATATTTATTTAATTTCTTGTGCCGAGCTCTGAATACCCCCAAGTATGAGGTCTAAAATATTCAGTACCTAAAAACGCCTCTAAAATAAAGGGCTCCATGATTATTTATCTTTTTTCCTACCTCTATTGTACCGCTAAGCGTGTAGTCTCAATAATTCTTGAAATCCAAAAACCTATCTCCAGAAAAATCAATGTTACTATTATTTTCTCTTTTTAAGTAAAAAAAAAAAAAATAATAATAAATTGTTACAAAATCATATATTCGGCCGGATTCTCCTCAAGATAATGGAGAGAATCGCTTTGCTAAAGAAAGATTACATTACAAAGATTTAATCAAGCAGTACTCACTTATATTTCATCTTTGGCTCCTGGAAATAAAGTTTTATTTCTTCTAGTGGGATATTATAGGGATCTGTACCAACCGGGTTCAATTCCTTCATTTTTAATCGAATAATGACGAAGGCTAATAGTTAAAAAAAAAAAAAAATTGGTCCATCACGCAAGAGCTGCGTAAATTAATTAGGTTTTCCACGTTTCAGCGATCATTGACACAAAAAAGGTTAAGTTACTGATATGATTTTCCAAATTTGAAAGTACAGTGATTGTAGAGAGATCTCTAACGATAAGCCTAGGCAGAATAATTTCAGAAGGTTTAACTTTCTAAGATATACATTCCTAAAAAAGGTTTAATGTTAAATTTAAAGAGAATTTAAATAATGGAAAATTACCCTTTTACACCTATTATTTTACATTTTTGTAACATTAAGGATAATTGTAATAACAATATATTTAGGAGCTTATCCTTCTCTTCTCTTTGTTCTCTTTTTTCTCGGAGAGTCTAGGGACAGCCATAGAAGCCTTAACATGAAGATATAAATTATGTATATACTTGTCAACTATATAATATTCTTTGGTTTCACTTGAATTTTTTTTGGTTTATTTGACTATTAAATTATTGAGGTATTTTTTAGTTTTAGACATTCTTGAAGATACTTATTCCTATTTAAGTGATCAAAATTTCACAAATTATTTTAATTTCCTTAAAGCATAACATTATAATTTACAACAGTGTTTTGACTTCATTAGTGAAATTTAAATAAGCTTAAAGCTTAAGTAAGTTTGCAGTTTCTTTATTTGCTTATTAGTTTAATTCAATATATCAGTATTCGATTTAAATGTGTTCTTTTTTGTCAGTTTTGAAGATTAATGTTTGAACTTGACTCAAATCCCTTCAGAAATTCAAAGAAGTACCTCTTTTATATTTTTCAATAGCAAGTGAGAAGTTTTGAAACAGTTTTAAAAACTCATTTAATGAAAATATAAAACGAAAATAAACAAATTTTGAAGAGTTTCAAATCAATCTGTTCATAACAACTAACAAGCAAATAAAATAAATAAATAACGTTCTTCATAAATAGAAACATGTTTAAGTAAGCTACTCTAAAACTAAAAGCTTATTTACGACAGTTGGCTTAATACATGGATGACTTTCATAAACATATTATTATGTAAAACCAAAGTTATTTATTTATTTTAATTTTTTATTGGGTTGTTATTAGTTAAAATCAAACAAAAAATTAATTATTAATTTTAGTATAAGAAAAATTAAATTATAAAAGGGGAAAATTACACAGGTAAATATTATTTTTTTGTGGTATTTAACCACACGTAAATTTTAACAATTTTTAGTGCAAGGAAATAGAATAAAAAAATCTAACTGTCCCAGCCAGGACTCGAACCTGGATCTCATGCTATCCGGGCCAGTTCGTTTCTATTTGTCTCGTCAGCGTAAATGAAAATGCATGGCCCGGAAAGCAGGAGATCCAGGTTCGAGTCCTGGCTGGGACAGTTAGATTTTTATTCTTTTCTTTGCTCTAAAAATTGTTTAAATTACACATGTAAGTTAATTTTCACAAATTTTTACAAAAAACTGAAATGATTTTAAATACATAAATAAAAATATATAATGTATTTTAAAAACTTAGAAATAGAGTAATTTTCTCGCAAATAAGACTTATGTTATTTATATTTAATAGTGTTGGTAAAAAAATACATATAAGATATTTTCAACATTTATTGTTGACAGTAATTTGTATGAGAATAATATTTTTAAATCTTTGTTGTTCTTCATGTCTATTCTTAATAAAGAATTGCAATGTTTTGGTAAAGCTAGAACCAGTGCCTCCGAACACCTCAGCTCAAATGTTTCTCTCGATCAGCTTCCGTAGCTAAACAAAAAAACAGATATAATAAGCAATCGGAGTAAATAAAAAGACTGGCAAAATTAAAATATATAATCTTAAACAGTTAATTCGAGGGAATAGAATAAAAAACCTATCTGTCCAAGCCAGGGCTCGAATCTGGATCTCCTGCTTTCCAGGCACGAATGCTACCTCTTGCACCACCGGGACGAGCTAGATAACTTATTAAAGGAGATCCAGGTTCGAGTCATGGCTTGGAAAGATAGATTTTTTATTCTATTCCCTCGAATTAATTGTTTAAAATTTTCGTGGGATAAAACACCACAACAAAATTAATATTTATAAATAAAATATATAATGTTTGTTGTGTTTTCTAAATGTGGCCCAGATCTTGATGTATATATATCACAGTTCCTTACCGATAACCCAAGCATATAGCTTTCACAAAGAACCAACAGTATCAAATGTACTTAATAAAAATTTATACTTTAAATTTATTTTAGTCAGATGTACAAAAATCTCCAAAACCTTCAACAGGACAGTCACTAACAGCAAAGTCCTTTGGCATCAAATTTTCCCGATTCTCTAAGGAGTCACAAGAATTAGAGATATGATGAATTCTAATATGTAATTCTCCAAGGTTTATGTTTTGTTAAAATTTTTACAAAATCTCACTGTTAGGAATTTATTCAAAAATTAACCTTCATGGTTGAATCTTTGTCCATATTTAATGGAACGTGATAAATATGCTTGGGGAACTCTTCAATCAATTCTGCTCCAGCATGAAAGGCTGACCCACTGGAATTCCACTATTTCGTAAGTTACAGCTAGTTTTGGAAAATGTAAAATTACTTTTCACTATTTAAAAATTATATAAAATATTAGAGCAAATTTTAGGGGAAAATTGCAAATTGCACTGGCAAAAATTCCACTCACAAAAAAAAAAAAAAACCCACAAAAACAAACAAAACAATTACCGCATTATATCACTTTTCATTAAAGGAAGTAGAAAACTGATAATATTTATCTAGGGGTTTTTATCCTTGAAGAATGGTTTTCTTACATTTATTTTTATTTGTGAAATACACTGGGGATTTTTGTTTTTATGTATTTTTTTCATAGGTTGTTTTAATGGCCTTTATTTTCAGTATATGAAAAATGTGCATACTATTATAAAAATTGTAATTTATTTTAACGATAGTAATGGTTTTTAGGAAATTCTAAAGGAGTGTATTGCATGCGGTCTCTTTAGAGATAAATTATTTTAAAGTCTCTCTTATCCTACTAGCTGGACACACAAAATGAGTGTGTGTATGTGTGTCATCACTTTGCAGAGAACATCTTTCAGTTTTTTCTTATAAAATTCGGCAAATCGCTTTTAAATGAAAATTTAAAGACTAAATTGGTAGAATGAAATCAAACGAATCGGATTTGGGGATTACCTGAAATCTAAATGTGATTAAAAACGTTCCTTTGATCTAGCTTAATATTTATTTTAGATTAATGAAACTCAATACAGGTATATTTATTTACGAAATAAATCTTTTAGAAGTTTTACAGAGAAATTGAATAATTAGAGGAGAGGGTTTACCTGAACCGTAAATTTTAATTTTTCGGCTATAAAACTATAATTACTTGTATTTCTACATGAAATTTGGCATATCAATTTTAAACGTAAAATTAAAGGGTGAGTATGTTGTGTGATATCGAACGAATAGTACTGAATAGTAGAAAATGATTTTTTTCGCAGAATTTGGCGTTATATTAAGTTAATAAAACTGCATTACTGATTTGCATATTGTTAAAGATATGTTAAATAAGAATAGAGGAATAAATGACAAGTTGAAATACAAATACTCGTCAAGTACTTCATTAAAGAATTCCTCTAGTTTACACAACTTTTGCGTGACGAGGTTTTTAATGTTTCCTTTAAATTTATATAATCAGAAAATACATTTTCTTATATTGTTGATAGAAAAACAGTTACTTATTTCTTGGAGGTGAAAAATATCTTTATTTTTAAAAATTAAGGAAATTTTAATGATACATAAAATAACTTTTTTTTAAACCTTTATTTACATATTACATTCTGTTAAAAATAAATAAATACATTTTGTAATTTGATTACAATGAATAATAATAAAAAAATTACATTAATGAATGTCACATGAGGAGAGAAGGTGACCAGTGACATCACTCTCAAATACTGACACCACTCTTAAATCATTTAGATATTAAAGGATTTAGGGAAAGTCCCGCGAAAACATTTTAAATGATATAAGTAAATATGACTAAGTCAGCGCAAATTTGATTGTTGGGAAATTTGAAGAAAATATGTCTACAATCTACATTCACTATTAAGTAGCTAAGCTCCAAGAAATCTGATTTTGTAATATTAATATCTATACGTAAATATATATTTTTTCACACCGACTTACCTTTGAAAATTGAAAATTTTTTGAATGGTTTGTGAAGATATATTGACGTCACGAAATAAAATTTTAGGAATTTCCGTTCCTCCTATTCATCCAATCGTATTGTATTATTAAATGTAAATTAGTGACTAAAGAGAAAATAAACATAAAAAATGGCCCTCAATTAACGAAATAAATATATTATAATCCTATCGTTTATGGATCTAGTGGATGTAATATTTATTTCAGAGTAATGCAACTCAATACAGGTTTTTTTTACATATAAGACAAATTACAGAATATATACAGCAGAATTTCACAAATAGAAGTGAAGGAAAGAAAAGCCAAAAGTTGCAATTATTCGTTTACTTAATAAAATTTTTCTTATCCTTTTAAAATCTAATTTGAGAGCTAGGTTCGTTACAAATGGTATGGAAAGGAAATTATCTGAAATGTAAAGTGCGAGTTCAAAATGTTTTTTTTTTTTTCAATTTAGCGGGAATAATATTTAGTTTACTCTTAGATGATTTTAGTTGGGGTTCGGTCAAGGTAGATCCAAAAAACACAAATTCAAAAAATATATTTTTTAATAAAGGATTATCTGCCAACGTTTCGGCTTACATTGTAAGCCATCTTCAGGGCTATGATGAAGATGAGAGAGGACGTCCTGTCNTTTATTTTTCAACAGAGTTTCATAAATATTTATTTTGAAAAAAAAATTGTCTTTTACTAATATAAATATTAAGTTTTTCTTGCAAGTATTAGGTCTTCTAAAGTATTTTTCAAGTTAAAATGAGATCAAACTATAAAATGTTTATGTAGAGGATCGATTTATTTCTGTTTAAAATTTGAAAGGCAGTTTTTATGTTCTATGTTTTTATTTTAATGTTTCTAAAAATACAAAACATACAAAAAAATGTACTAGAAATACAGGCACACCAGTATTTATTGTAATATCTAAAATTTTAGAGAGTAGCGATAATTTAGATATTTTTTGGGGGAGTATTTAAATGGGAGGGGACAAAAAAGTGACCAGAAAGAGAAAAGGAAGCTTATGAAATTCGTTCTTGCTTGAGATGCGGTGCCTACCTTGCTCTGAGGATGTGCATTATTTCGAAGGTTGTTACCACTGGTGCTTGGTAAGAAGACGTCCATAAGTACCGGTGGCTGAATGAGTACTGAATGTCGGACGACTGTGCTTAGTCACCGGATACTGTGCTCGGGGAGGGGGTATCCCCTCTACCTTCTCAAAAATAAATAATTAATTCGGCTTTCAATTGAATGTCATAAATTTAATACAAATATATTTTAACTAAAACAATATTGTGCCTATAGAAGGCAGTTAAAAAAATAAATTTAAATGTATAACTAGTTTGCTGTTTGGTGTCTTCAAATGAGTTCAGTTGGGAGATTATACTATTTTTTTTTCAAAAATAAAGAAATATTTAGGGTCACAGAGCATTATCAATTTGATGGATACAAATACATGATATTTGTTTACAGAAAGCAGTTTAAAAAAATTGCAGACAAATAATTAGCTTGTATTTGGTTTTTTACTTTCAGAACAGTTAAGTGGGATTAGGAGGATCTCTTATATTGGTCCAAAATAAAAAATAATTTCTGTCATGATTGATTTACTTTTAAATAGATACAAATTTATGACAGTAAATGCACATTAAAGTAATTAAACTTGATTAACTAATTTGTATTTGGTTCTGTCCGCTTAGTAGACAATTATTATTGTATTTTTATTGGTATTTCTTTATTTCCGTAAAGCAATGTAGTAGAACATAAATGTTATAAATGGGAATTTTACAGATATCAAAGTTTTGAAAATTGCTGTAACAAAGTTTTTTTATCAAACCTCATCTAAACCCCATCTCCCCCCTCCAAATACTCGATAAGAGCCGAAAATGAATTGTTTGCGTTTAAAATTCCAATATTTAAAATATAAATGATCCTGTGTCAACAATCAAATTTATATTCTTAAATTATCGTTTTTGGGAAAAAAATTATATAAAATATCTATATTAAACACAAAACAAAAACATTTTAAGGGAATTTCGTTCCATATATATTTTTTCGCAAAATAAATAATAATATAACAAAGAGATATACGGTATATATATATTTAATTAGTAACGGACGTTATTTTTCTAGTTTTTCTAAAAAGTATTGTTGAAGTTTTGTAAATTTTTTTCAAATTCATCTAGATGGGCCACTTAATGATATGTGATTGAATATATGTGAATATGTACATTTATGTAAATATTATTATATGTTTTGACAGTAATAATGTTATGATTGTTCAAAGTAAATTCCTACCGCGATCTGAAGAAATGTGCCTCCTTGATGGCCTGCAAGATGGACCACTTGATGATCATGTTGACCGATAGAACTCCTCAAGAGGACTGAGCATCATCAACGTCTGGGGAGCGGCTTTAAAGAAACGGTGAGTTCTGAGTCAGACCGGTGGAAGTCCGGTGGGGGTGTCCCGCCGGTTGGATGTGTAGAAAATAGAGCGGAAAGTTACTCCTTAATCAGCTGGTATCCATGACAGGTTTCCCGGACTGTCGCCGAAGGCCGTTCGTCCTGGACAGGAGTGGTGAGGGGAGGGGGAGGGGGTAATACGCGTATCCTTAGACAATTCCTGCGGGAATCCACAAAAAGGAAGTCTGCCCCTCCCCTCAGGCGTAAGATGATTATGTGCCCCATGTATCAGTGGAATGGAGATAAATAGTCAACTTGATATTAAATACCAAAAAGGACAAAGAAGGAGATAGTAAATGCCATTTTGTTTAGGTATGAATCGGTAATGAAGGGGAAAGAAAAGAGAGATACTTATGCTTCCCTGATAACATTAATAAAAATATGCTTTATTAAAGAATTTCTTGAAAATGTTAAATAACATAAATGTTAGCACCATTTACCGAATTATTTCTTTAAATAGCTAAACTAATCTCCAATTGTCGCTGCTTATTAAGATATGTAATGATTACTATGCTTCTACAATCTTGCAACCATCATTAAATATATTTATTTTATGATAAATAATCTAAAAGGTTATTTCCACCACCAATGTATATAGAACTATCATACCTTCTATCATCCGTCTTCATTGGTATCTGCAAACCATCTTCATGGATGGTTTGCAGAAACCAATGAAGACGGATAATAGAAAGTATGATAGTTTATTTTATGACTCCATACAGATTTTTATTCAAGAACTATCCCCCCTCCCCCCTAGAAAGTAATACGGATGGTAATGTAGATTAATAGTTAGTGTTTTGTTGTTTATAAGTTAGTAATTTTATTTTAAATTTTTCTTTTGCCTTTATTTTATTTTGCTTTATTTTTAGAACTTATTAATTTCTATAAATTTTTGACCTTTTTTTTCCTTTTTTATATTTTTTTTAATGGTCATTTTATTTATTTATAAATTACATCCTGCACAGCATGCATCTTGCAATGTGCTCTCATAGTGTATAATAAATATGTACTAATATAATAATAATGTACAACATACACAATGTTTTTTTTTAAAATATTAATTCAAAAGAGCGCTGTTAGTTTACTAAATTGTAAATTGTTCATTGCCACCTATTATAATAGATAATTATCGGGCGTATGTCTATTGGAGGAAATCTTTTTTTTTAAATAAATAGTTCTGTTGACAGCCGCCTTGAATACCTCTACTATTGTTACCTTTTACAACAGCAGTCAAACAGTCTGGTTTTTTGGCAACTTATTTTTAACCAGATCCCATTTTTCAAATATTATATTTTATACATTTTTTGCACAACCCTAATAATAAATAAGATAGTTATCATAATAAAATTTGTCCTTCCTCTAAAATCTCCCTTCTCTTTATCTCATTTCAGCCTATAAAGATTGTGGACAATAAAGTCAATAAAGAAACATTCAAAATCTCTGTTTTGAAAAAGCTGGTTACGTCATTAAATATCTTCATTAATGTGGGTTTTTAATAAAAATTTCAGAATATAAATGTTAATATATATATA
>KZ807344.1:266080-278492 GCA_000696205.2 Oncopeltus fasciatus | reverse complement strand
ATATGCAAACATTTTATAATAATAAAATATTATTTGTAGCATTTTTTTTTTAATAGTGGCACACCGACTGCCATTGGTCATGTTTAATGTTTTTATGTTGCGTGTTGTTTTGTTATATATTATTTTTTAGGCAATATGCTAATTTTAAAAATAAATTTTTGTAAATTTTAAGTATACAATGAAAACAGTGTACTTTTTATATATTCATGTTTATTGAGGTGAAGACAGAATATAAAAATTTTAAAAAAATTATTATTCCAAGGAGATATAAAACATGTTATCTCTGGATAGGCAGTAGTAACCAAACCTTACTGTTTAAAAGACATGTTAGGGAATCACGACATTGATAAACATTTTATCTATCTATTTATTAATTTAAAATTTTTTGATTCTTCTAAACCTTCTCCTCTCTCAGTCGGCTGATTTAAGACACTAACGAATATAGAGATACTCTGATAGTGAAAATAACAAACTTGTTTCTTTTTTTTTTTTTTTTTAAATTGCCGACATCTCTACTAAAAAGAAAAGACCTCTCGAATGACGTAGATGATATAAATATATAAATGAATATAAGGTGGAGTTGAAACATTTTGAGTTTCTCGAGTTTAGGCTGGCTTCAATTCAGAAATAAAAGTATGAAAAATGCCATAGGTAATTAGAATAGGGTGGTGATCAGAAGATAGTATATTTTCCTATCTTCTTCCCATGACACTGAGTGGTTGAATCAGAGTTTAAAAAAACCTTATATTACTTTAATTATAACACATATAACGAAAAAAAAAAATTAAGGCACAATGAAGGAAGTAATTTAGAATGTTACATTGTTTGCGTCCTATATAATTACTATCATTTCGAAAATATTAAGGAAGATATTTGACGATGTAAAGGAGGTTGTGTTGGGGGGGTTTTCATCTTTTTCAAGAAGTGTAACCCAGTTGGGTAGTTCGATGAAATTTAAATAATTTCATTAGTTCGTCAGAGAGGTTCAAAGGAAAAAAAAAAACCGGCTAATATTTTCATTATTATTTGAGTTTTGAAAACTAATTGTAGCCCCTTGTCGGGGTGAAATAGTAAGTTAAAATGTATGTTCTGAAACAGTTTTTTGAGAAGTTATACCGAGAAAGTTATTTAAGAATTTAATTAAGAAGATTGAGTGGAACCGCTACTCACTTCTTAAATTCGCTAAAGGAGAGACAGAAATCATGAAAAAAAAAATCATGTTTTCTTTGATTCTTAACGTTTTAAGTGGCCTAAATCCGTTTTTGCTATTTTCGCAGTGATAGGTCGGCTCATCCCAATGTTTGACGGGTTACAATTAGGCTACGAAATATTTTTTCGTATAATAGAAAAACTGATGCAGGGGATAGGATGCAACCTAGTAAGTTATAGAAAGAATATTTAAAATTATTTCTCTGCTATTAATTGTGAACATCTAAAATTTTAAATTTATCCTATATTCAAATTTATATTTTATCTTAAACCTATGTTTCGTCAGTACTTTTATTAAAACAGAGGTATAGAATCCCGATTTTTTAATTGTTGCTGATAGAACAGTAGATAAATTTTATCCATACTGATAAATATTCATTTATTTTGTCTATCTATATATATTGTATACTTAGCTATATTTTATCTTTTGTGTAAAATTTATCATGTTTATTTCTTTGTATATAGGTAATTACTTAGATACAGAGATAAATAAAATATTGTAATAGCATTGTTAATGAACAGGAGGTATTGCCTGGAGTTTTAGACACAGAGCTCTGAGGGGCTATATCTTGCTTAGGTGGTCCTAGACGATTCTAACAGTTCATCATTACACTAAAGTCTAGTACGCACCCTAGTCCTTTGTATGAGGGAACTATAGAGCGAGTCAGTCAGTCACTGTGAGAGATTCACTTGTGAGTAACTGTAGTGGCAATCACTGTGATTACCAGGATCGCAACAAGACATTGTTAATTATTAACAGTAGTTAGTTGTCGATAATTTTACATCAGTATTAGGGACAATTCTATAATTAAACAGTATTTATTGTTTTAGCTGTAAGTAATTTTAATAACTACCTTTGTTTATTCTGTTTATCACTAATTTATAAAGACAGTAGTTTTTATCGTATAATAATAGTCATACATTTCTTGAACTTAAGTAATAATAATACATTATAATTTAGTAGAAGTAATTACATAGAAAAACCTTTCTCTTTTCTTTTATATTTTGTAAATAGATACGTACACCATAAGAGTGTAAAAATATATATGATTTTAGAAAAACTCAGAGCCTTCTTGATGGCTTCAAAATCAAGTCGAAATGTGATAATGATTAATTCTGGGTTTCTAAATGTTTTTCATTATCAACAATCCTATTGTTCCACATGATCAAACTTCAATTTATGATTGCTACCCAGGCGTCCTCAGTAGTTAGTACTCATCATAGCGTTCCGTTTTGTGCAAGGAGTAATGAAAAGTTCAATGTCAGCGAGGTAGGAGAGATGAATTACAAAGCAGTGGGCTATCGACCGTCTTTCTGCAGCGCTCGGCTTCTTTTGTGTAGAACATGGTCTCCAAAGACCCTTTTCAATAGATCGGGATCTAATGGGGGGGGCTTCTGTTCTGTGAGTTCTTGCTACATCTAATGCTTACAGCTGTGAGAGATTCAACTCTACTGGACCATAGAAGATAAACTCATCGATCCAGCAATACCAGGAATATATATATGTAATTTTCTAAAGTTCTGTAAAATTAAAAAAAAAATCATTTTGATTTTTTTTTAATAATCCTTATTTTCATATTACATTCTGTTAAAAATAAATAAATACATTTTGTAATTTGATTACAATGAATAATAATAAAAAAATTACATTAATGNGGTATCTCAGAGACCATGAAAAAAACTGAGCTCCTCAAGCTTGCTCGCCAGGCTAAACCCGATTTACCTTCCTACAGTTATATGCATGTCTTCGAGACTTTTAAGCATCTTGGAACTCTTTAGTTATTTACAAATTTAGAAAAATCCCTGCATATGAGACAACCCTGAATTCTCTGACTATCCTGAGAGCACTCAGTCTCTTTGACACTATCATTTTCCATCTGGCTAGCCTTCTTTACAGCTGCCTTCAGCCAAATTATAATAGCATAAATAAGTATTATAGCACCTGATTATATAAGTCTTAGTACTTCATTGCCAATTTTCTATAATATGTAATATTAGATGAGCGACCTAGCGTATTTACTGTAGTCATTATCGTTATAAGTAGTCTACGTATGAATTAAAACTACTTTATCTGGAATCGAGTACTACCCCAAGATATTTATTTTCTCTTTTAGTTCAATCCAGGCTCCCGTCTATGTACAGATTTGTATTATCGAGTTCGATAATCCATCGACTTGAAGTAACTATTCACGTTTTTCATATACCATCTCCTTACCTATGGCTTCAGTTCAGCTACTGAGTTCGTTCCAACGACGGAGTTATATTTATTTCTAGAGGCGACAACTTTTAATTAATTCTTTGGGTAAGGAGAATGATAGAAGTGAAAATTGCAAGACCCTTGGTTATGAAATCATTAATTTTGTTTAACACTTCAATTTTTTCATTTTGAGGGGAAAATTCCTTGTTTTTCGTGAAAAAAATTATTCCTTACCAGCTGGTTATTAGTCGAGACATTATTAGCATTTAGAGCAATATTTTACAGGAATTTCTAAGCAAAATTGAACAATTAGCATTGGGGTGTATCTGGACTGTAGTTTTTAATTATTCGATCTAGAAACCACAATTTAAATTGTGCTAATTCGATAGAAGTGGATATTACCAGAAATATCAAGTGTGTTTAAAAAAATTACAGTTGGCATAATATTTAGTTTAGTACAACAAAACTCAAAAATAATTTAGTGATAAAAGAAACATTTGTTGTGGCGCAAAATTGGACAATTATAAGTGAGGGCTAACTGTATATAGTGAATTCAAAACTAATTCAATTATTTCTTTATGAAATTTTATATGTTGCCTTTATAATATATAATCTGAATATTTCGTTGTTGAGTTTGTGAGTGAGCTAAAGCTTAAGCAAATTCAGGTATTAAAATATAAGTGTAAATTCGCTTTAGAAAGAGCTCTGGGAAGTGATCTTAACTTCTAGAGCGAAGTTGGTCTTTTATTACAATCCTTGAATAAGTTCGCTTTTTTAAAGGAATGTTTTTATTTTTTGAAGCAAATAGCTACAAAAATAAGTCTCCAATAAAAAAAAATTAAGCAAAATAAATAGTTTAAAACTTTGAAGACAGTTGTGGCGTTTTGAGATAGGTAGTAGAAGAAAAAAAATACTAAATAAGCGTCTGGACCGCTAAATATAGAAGTGAAGTAGAATTGTTGATGTTTTGACTTCTTTCGACAGTCTAGAGACTTCTAGATAGCTTTGGTTGGCGTAACTAAGAGTTCCTGCTAACTGACTTCACAATTCTTACTCTATAACTCCCATATGTAAGTAGTCAATATTGAAGGAATGGTTTCTTTTCTTTTAATATTAAGGTTACTCTAAAAGCATATTCAAAGACTTTGATGTATAAACTAAAACAATTTAAAAAATAAATGATATTTTTATGAAATGCAAAATTTCAAAGATAAAAATGTTTTAATCCCATCTTATATTTGCCAATACTTAATTTTGAGTATTCTCTAAGCTTGTTAAATCCCATTCGACTTCTCTAAAAAAGAGCCTAAGTTTAGTTATTTGTTTTAAAGGAAAAATACGTGCAGTGTCCTACGAAATTCTCTTAATTTTAAGGCATTAATGGAAAAAATTACACAGTCGATGAAGCAATTATTAAATATAGTGGGGAATGTGGCCCCATTTGAAAAATGTAACAGTAGAGATATGACGTTGGAAAGGAAGAAGAGCTTTTGGCGACCATTAAAGGATATTGATGAGGTTCTTCAGGAAGCTGTTGTCTCAAATCCGCCCACAAGTACTCGAGGAACTTGCCAGGGAGTTTGGTGTAATGAAGGATACTGTTAGTCACCATCTACTCTCCACGGGGAAGGTGAAAAAGAGCAATAGACTGGTCCCACACGAACTTACTCCTCACAAAAATGAGATATGAGGTTAGAAATTTGTAAAAATGTATTGAATAACCCTTTTGACATGAGATTTTACTAGAAGATTGCCACTTGTGATGAAAATTGGGACTATAGGCAAAACCCGAATACCCGTTAGCAATGACTGGATCGCGGTCAAACTGATTTTCCGGTTGCTGCAAAGGGACAAGTTGAAAAAAATCCATGCTTTGTGTTTTTTGAAAACTTGAAGGGAAGTTATTCATCAAGAATTCGTTCCTGGTGGATGCCCTATGAATTCTGAACTCTACTGGAAACAAATGGAAATATTATACGCGAATTCTCTGAGTGTTATCCTCATTTTATCAACAAAAATGGAGTTTTATTCCAACAGGATAATGCTCGTCCTCACACTTCCCGTTGAGCCAAAGAAAACTTTGAAGAACTTTATGGGTTCGAACTCCTTCCTCATCCTCGTCCATCATACTCACACAAGGAAATTATTCACACGGAAATCGAAAAAGAAACAAAGAACACGCATGCAAAGAGAAGATTATGTCACATTTTTTTAAATTTTTTTTACTTTTAATAAATTAAGATGCCTACGTTGTTAGCACAAACAGTAGAAAATCAAATATATTTTTTAAAAATATATTATCAAGTCGAGGAATAATATATTTTTAAATGTTTTTTTTTTCTGTTATTAAAGTGAATTTTTATTATAAGTCAATGCCACCTAAATACACTGCCACAAGTCGAGAATTTATATATGCTCCTTTATGTGTTTGGTTAGAAGTTTGTATTTGTGTTAGTTTGTCATATTTTATATTTATTTATTTATTAGTGGAAAAAGTCACACTTGTAAACTTTAGGCAGGCATGCTCATGTGTTAGTGGTTTCAGCCCTGTCTCACCTAGGCCTGCGGTGCTTGCGATGTGGCGGTCGGGGTGACTGGCGAGGGGAGGGTTGTCTGCCACGTTGAGGGCTATCGCCTCTACTCCCCTTCAGATTCTGAAACATCACTAAGCCATCGGAGGGTCTTAGTACACAGATTCAGTCATCCGTCTGAGAGGGATGAGCAGTGGCGAGGAGAAAGGGTTACCCGCAGGTAGCCACCCTGTTCTAGCCACCCCATTTTTATTTCTTACCCTCTTTTATTTTTATATTTTATATTGGCGAACCAATAGGTGGTTATGTAAGAGGTGACCTTATTTTATTAATTTTATATTACAATACTTGAAGATGCTAGATTAAATTGATATTATTGAATACAGAATATACTTATTCTAGGTTTAACATAGTAAGGAGTCTGAGGGGAGGGACTCCCGTGTTGTCTAGCCACCCCACTGGCACTAGAAGGGCTTTTATTTCTCAACCCCTAGACTGCGCTTGTGGAATGTATGTAAAATAATGGAATTAGTGTGAGTAAAGTATGATTTGGCGTATTCTCTAATTGGGTACTTCACATTGCATTTTTTTCCCTCTTATAAGCTTACTGTTTTTTTCTTTTTTCTTTCTCTTTCTCGTCATATTTTTATAGATTATTAACTTATCAGCCTTGAGGAAATGTTATTTTTGTTTAATTTTTACCATTTCTTTTATTATATTTTTATAATTTTGTTTTATTTATTTATAATAATGTATATTTTTTGAGAAAGAAAAGGCCTTATGTAAAATTCACCTATGTTATTCAAGGGGACTTTGTTAGTCCCAGAATAAAGTTTATTTTCTTCTTCTTCTTATGTGCCAGCACCCCGAGAACAGACTTTAGGACAATCACCTACCCAGAAGTTAGTTCACAAAACGTTTTACCGTAAATGCAAGCTAAAGAATGCCTTTAGAACAAGATAACCTTATTTTTGCTTAATGAAACCAAAGCAAAAGGCTTTTTAGGCGTTAATAGAAAAATAGTTATTCTTCAATTTTTTTAAATATTTAGTATTGAAAATTTTTTCTCTAGAAAAAATAGTTATTATTTAATGCATTAAATGATTCGAGTAGATCTTCCTATTTTTTAATTTTAGAAAACAATATATTTCGGTTTTGTTTTTATAAAGCGTTGGACATATTCGTTATTGGCTTAAATTGTTTGAGGAAGGGCTGTTAAAAGATAATCAAAATGAATAATTACTGATAAATACGTTAATATTCCTGTTTAAAAAATTAAAGTATTATTAAAGTAAATTGTTATTCCCCATCATTTGAATATTTAAAGAAAAAAAAATGCCCAATGAGGCAGATATTAAGGAACTTATCTACAATAGTTGAACATTATCTTCCCTCTCTGTCCGTCTATTAGCTTTTTTCTTCGTCATTGAATTATTTATTTATTGTTCTTATTTGTCGTTTAAAAATTATAAAAATTAAAATGAATTAAAATTATTTCCCTTTTTAAATTAACTTAAAATGAAACATGGCAAATCTTGTTAATTTACTTAGCTCTGAAGATATATTATTCTCTATTAATTTAATGATGTACTAATTATTCGGGCGCTTGATTGATGAATGGAATCCTAGAGCCAACATTGGAAAATTTATTTTTTCTTTGCGTAAAGTCAATGTAGGAATCTCAATTCAAAAGAAATTATTATAAATTATAAATANTATATATATATAAAAGAATATTTCTATTTCTATTGAGCTTATACTTACTGTGTATGGCAATTCAATTAATTTGATTTGATTAATAAGACCCCCTCCTATTTAATTTAATGTTAAGTGGGCAAGAAGCCATTGGTTTTCCCAATGAAATTAAATTTAATAAGAAACTTAGTTCGTAATTGAGCAACTTTAGACAAGCAGGAATGGAGTTTTACATTATTTTGATAATTCAAATACTAATATTCATCAATTATGATACTGAGTATTTTAATTAGTTTAGGGAGCTCTTGCTTGGCGGGTTTTTGATTATTATTTTTGAAGTATGATATGGGCAGCCTTTAAAGTAAAAATCACGTTAAAATACATAAAAAATCCAACCAAACTGTTAATATGATCTACCTAGTTACAGTTTATAATACATTATTAAATTGTTATAGTTATTTTATTTGGTAATTATTTTAGGAACAATTATGTTTATTAAACAATCAATGTGAGGGAATAGAATAAAAAATCTATCTGTCCCAGCCAGGACTCGAACCTGGATCTCCTGCTTTCCGGGCCAGTATGCTTCCATTACACCACTGGGACGAGCTAGATAACTTATTAAATTCCCAACATATTAGTGTGCCAGGACACACTCGAGTCCTTGCTCGGACAGATAAATTTTTTATTATTTGCCCTCTCATTAATGGTTTAAAATTTACGTGGGATAATAAACCACAACTAAATTAATATTTACAGTTATATTTATTGTTCGTTGAATATATACTTCATAGAAATGAGACAAGTTCAAGTAAACTATATCTGAATAAATAAAGGAAAAGACGAACTGTAGTCTGAATCATATTGACAGTTTTAGAATGTATGTAGGGAATAAATTGTTTTAAAGTAATTAAAATTTACTATAAATTATTGTCCACTCATGAAAAAAATATAAAAATAAATAAATAATACATTATTCAAACTTAATAATAAATCCTTTTACAAAACTTAATGCTTTTTTGTACCAGTATCTGTATGCATTGAGATATATGGAATTCCATTGAAATTGGACGAAGATGGGCTGTTAGAAGATAATCAGAATGAATAATTGCTGATAAAAACGTTATTATTACTGTTTAAAAAATTAAAGTATTATTAAGGTAAATTGTAATTCTTCAGCTATTCCTTATGATATATTATATTAAATAACATTGCTCAAAGGTTTGAAAGCATTGTATATTTATATTGCAAAATTTATTACAAATGCTTCTGCAGTATTACAGTTGAAGTCTCATACATCTTGTAAATTCTTTCAAACATTGCTTTATAAATTATTTTTTGTCAACGAAATACTCTTTATATTTTAGTTAAATAAAAAATAATCTTACTTTTTATTATTGGAGGTCCTTCTGAGTCCGTGACATCTGCAAAGTGAAATACTTACATTAGATATGTATAATTAATATGAAAATTTATATGTAAGTGAATGACATTTTATCTCAAATGCTTATAGTATAATGAAGAATCTAAAACTTAAAAAATTATAATTGATAAATAAAAAACTACAGTATGTGACATAAAGCGGCATAGGCTAGACAGGACTTCCAAGGATTGCACAGGACAAACTAATTGTTATTTTTTTAAAACATTTAACTTTCCTTTCAACCATATAGCGTCATGGTGCAGGGGGAGGGAGGAGGGCTATTCACTATATTCTAAACATCCATGGCACGGAGTAAGGTTACATTTATTTTTTATTTAAAGAAAATTTCATTTACAGGCCGCCGGAAAAGTCCCGGGCGGTTTCCATAGGCGTCCAACCTAACATTTGTATGTTTAACCATGGAAGATAGAAATTATTCTTATAAATACTGATTTCTTAATATTTGGGGTTGAAGAATAAATAAGTCGACTATCAGTACATAAATTATAACTGGATTATTCGTCATTAGAAAGTTAATCTCTCTCTGTAATTATCCAAAAACCTTTGCAACGCAGCAGTGTGTGAAAAAAAAATCGGACTGAACGGAAAAAATAATTATAGTTTGTAATGCGTTTACTGTGTATTCACATGCAGTTAGGAAACATAAACTATAGCTTTTAATATTATTATTATAATATGTACACAAAAGCTAACTAGGAAACAAAAACTACCGTTCAAATTATAGCTTATATTTTATAAACAATAAACTACAGCTTAAAAGCACCAGGTAGATTATTTATCCAATACATTTTGAAATTAAGGATCTCTTCTATATAAATAAAGGACTTTTGGCAAAAATAAAAAGGTAAAAATTAAAACAATATAGTATTTATAAAAAGTTCTAGAGTTTTCTTAAAAATTAAATAAAGATATGAATCAAAGGATTGATCTCAATGGCTCTAAATAAAAATGCATATATATGTATACATATATGATTATACGCATATGTATATATAGTAATCAAGAACAGGTGGGATATATAGTGCAGTGAACACACAAAAAGAAAAAATCATAAAGAGCAAAATTTTAAAGGATCTCTAGTCCTTTCTCAGTGAGGAGTGAAGAGAGACTATATGTATATGTGTACATAAATACGAACTATATATTACAGGAGTGATGACGTCAGGTGCACAATTACCCAGTATAAATTTTGTTCCAACGATCAACANATATATATATATGTGTGTGTTTATGCTTTTGAGGATGTATAATTTACTAAACTATTTTATTATATATGTAAATAATTTTGTTTTGATGTTTTGAATCTATATCTTTTCTAATTATAAAATGTTATCGCAAATGATAATTATGAATCATATGGTCGAGTAGAGAGAATATAGAATTAATACCTCTACGTACATGATTTGAGGATAGTAATTTGTTTGCAAACCATGTGGGGCACTGGTTTCGTTCTAAAGTTACTTACTTTTAAATTTTTACTTATTGAATCTGCGTAAACTATGCAGAATTCCAATGTTTCATTATTAATAAATAAATGAGCAAATAATGAATTATACATTTATATATTCATTGCTCTCTCTGACTTATAGGTTTGAAGTAGGCGTAAAAAAAATTATGTGAAACAAAATTAAAAAAAAAAATTAGATTATGCACTTAATATATTACGATGAAATCAATATTATAAATTTCGGACTTTATCTAAATTCGATTTTGACCAAATTTGAATCAATTGAACAGCTTTTAACAGGAAGCGTAAATACTGAATTTTGTTTCCATATTTAAAAAAAGATCTACAAATTTTTTTTTTAATGCTCTTTTTTTTTTAACACATATGTATAGCTTATATAAAATATAAATTGGTTTACATTTATATTGTATAAATATTAAAATATGATGTTTCAAACTCTTAACATTTCGTTTAACACTAATAATTTTTGTAAATATACTTTTATTTATTTATTACATTCTGTTAAATTAAAACATTTTGTAATTTGATCACCACAATGAATTTAAAAAAAATTTCAATAACATGAGGAGAGAAGGTGACCAATGACACCACTCTCAAATTATTTACAGGCTGTGTCCCCAGGAGGTCACGGGGCCATCTTCGAGTCGACGGGGAGGGTTGTAGGGGTTGGAGTTGGAAGACATGGTCTGTACTAGTGGATTTGGATGGTATGACAGTTTCCTGTGGAAAAGGATGAAGCGGGAAGAAATGAGGTCTTGTACAAAAGGAATATTAAGATCGTGGTGAAGGGAAGAATTGGATACGTAATAGGGAGCGTTTGCAATTATTCTCAGGGTTTTGGATTGAAAGGACTGGATTCTTTGGATTTTGGAAGGCTTGGCGGCACCCCAGAACCCTAATAATAACGATAATATTATGCTTTTTTTTTTTAAATTTTGGTCTCCAAGAAGGTTCAGTCCTATAATGGCCAAATACTTGGTTTATAACAAATATATAAATATAATAAAGGCTCTGGCAGGGGAAGCTGGATTGTTTTCATGGTACTGGAGGTACCAGGCGTCCATTCTTCATCTTGGTCACAGGTATGGACTTTGTTTATTTTATGTGTACCACTTGGCTGTGACTGTCTTCTGTTTGACCCAAAACCTTCAGGCTCCACGATTCCCCTTGATCTGAAAATAGCGCCCTCCCCTCGACATCACATACCCAAACTTGGTATGCTCTTGACACATTGTATCCCTTATCAAGTAGTTTCAGCATCTCTCAGCAGCAAGTCACAGGAGTCATTTGCTCTTCTGTGTAGGACCCAAAGTCTCTTTACCTTTCAGAATCGAGTTGCTGGCACATGAAGGTGTAAGATCACCAAGATCAATCATACATTTTTCTTACAGTAAAAATGGTATCCTCTGATACCCACGTACTTCGCCTTCATTCTACCTCGGCGTCCTCCAGATTTGACCCTTCAAAATTCCCTGTACCACATAAATAAATAGTTGTACGAAGTGGACAATGATTATTATATTTCATTTATTCTAAGAACGGTTCTACGCTCAAACCGCGCGGGAAGTCGTACATCAAAATTGCCGTTTCTTCCCTACGTGACCACGAAGCAGTATTACTCACTTAATCATTCATTGCTAAAGAGTAATTTTACCTGGAGGAATTCAGATGGTGACTAATATGCAGCCATGGACATGTGAGAACAGGTAGAATACAATCTCCAGGAGCTTTCTGTATAACTCAAATTACCTAACCTTTGCTATAAACCTTGTAGGATAAATATGCTATTATATTATTATATATGCTATAAATATGCTATAGTAATTTAAGACTTGGTCAATCATTTTTTTAAATTAATATTAAATAAA